>APFE030960147.1:194174-208310 GCA_000404065.3 Pinus taeda
AGATACTTTTATATATGTGATGTTATTTGTATTGGTTCTCCACATTTGAGTCCTTGAATGGACAATTATTAGGGATCAGCAGGATTTGGTATCGCCTTTGATGTATCATTTCTATTTGACATAATATATATCAGTGTTTTCTTCATATTTATGTGCCAATGTGTTTATTTCATGTTGTTATTGCTTTATATGTTTAAAAATCTTTAAAAAATGAATATATTATGCATTTTTAATGCTTGCCGATATTTTGCCGATATTTTCGCCAATATTGCCGATAAGATATTTTCCGGACCCTCGCCGATATTTTCCCGATACCGATATTATCAACACTGGATAGAACCTCATCTTCCACATCATGTGGACAAAAGGTACAAACTTATCCATCTACCTTCTCAAAGGGACTTTCTACACTAGAATCTTGCATAATAGTTGTAGATAAAAATGAATATTGTGGAGCAGATGGTGGTTTATCACCATTCTTGTTACCTTCTTCCCTTGTAGAACATTCTCCTCTTGGAGGTCTAGAGCTTTCACCTTGCAATTTGGTATTACTTTCTTCATAGAGAACTTTCACCATTTCTGCCATGTCTAAGAATGCCTTTCTAAAATCCTTCACATCCTCTGACATTATTGTAGGCTCTCCTCCTTGGGACATGCTTTGCTTAAAGTTTCAACAACAATTTGAGGTAGAACTTGGTGGTAGATATTGTAACAGTATTTCACTCCTTTCCAAAACCTTCTCCTCAATGAGCTTCAAAACACATTTACTTGCAAACAATAGCCAATTCATCCTTGCACAAAGGAACCACAACCAATTAGTAATGTTGGCTAATTCCCCTCATCAAAATATAAAAATGTGCTTGAGGTTTGTACTCCAAAATAGCAAGTAAAAGCATGACTTTTATGTGTTTTTACTTAAGTTAGTTTCGTGGAGAAAACTTAAAATCTGAATTCAAAACACTGAATGGAAGCATGTATCAAACAATAATACACCAACCATTGATAAAGGAGTCCACCCCTCCTAGGATACATCTCCTTGGATCAGCGCTAAAGGCATGATCCCTTCTCATTATGCTCAAAATTATTCAATGGTAAAGAGTACATAAGTGTGCTAACAAAAAGAGTGGCTAGTTTCCCCTTCAAGGAAACATTCTTCTGCAAAGAACTCTCACTCTAAACACATGACCACCTACAGTTAGTCATGAAACAATCAACAAGCTAAGAGCTCTCAAGTCAAAGCCCCATACTCCAACTTCCAAGAGCATAAACAATACTACAATCCACTTGAAGTACTTAAACAAGTCTCTTTCTCCAAACACATATAGAGCAAAGAATAAATAAAGCTGCAACATTATTGTAATGGCTACTACAGAAAGTACATGGAGGCTGGAAGACCCCTAAAAGGTCATCTCCACTTTCGTACTCCTCCATAAACTAAATCAACACTCTGGTTGACTAGGGCACCCATAGGCTTCACTTTACAAAAATCATATCTTGATGTGCTCCTTTGCTCCTGAAACTTGTTCCAATGAGTTCAAAATGTCCAAAAATGGAAATCTAGCTTCTTTTTGCATCACAGTTGTCCGAACATTCCCTTAGTTATGACTTCTAGCAGTCTTTCCACAATTTCCTCCTCCAAATTTGGCATACTACCAGTTAAATTCATTATCCGCAGTTAAAACTGGCAGTTTCGCAAAATCAGTGGTTCCGCCATCATTCCCACCTATCTCATGGTTAAGGGTTGGGTGGTCACATGCGGAGTGGTCTTCCGGTGGAAAAGGATACATTTCCGCAGCGCTGTCGAATATCACAATCGGCGAAGTCCATCCACGTACAGACCCTTACATCAAGTGCTCTGCGGACCCAGCGAGATTATTAAATACAACATATAACATATCGCATCTTGGAACCCCATCACAATCGAAATTAGCGCTTAAACCTTCGACGTATCAACCCAACTTGCGTTCTGCGATAACATGGACCTGCTGGGATTATAAATCTCAATGCATAAAACATCGCATCCGAAAGTCCTATCGCAATTAGCGCTTTCCCTTGACAGATATCAAAGTCCATACACTGCGATAACAATGGACCTGCCAGGTTATAAAATACAGCGTATAACAATATTGGTTCCATAAGTTCCCCCATTGCAAATCGAAATCAGCATTATCGGAAGTGACATATATATATCGGCGGGTACCAGGTACAATATATCGCATCACAACCCTGACTGTGTCATGGTCGATTCTTAACATTATGCGATATGTGATTGTGACCGCATCACATCGCAACCTACTTTGTGTCAGGGGTCGATTCTTTAACACCAACCTATCTTTTTTTCCAATATGAAATATGTGGGGCCAATGGAAACCTGCCACTTGGTGCCTCCTCATTCGTTGAAGGGCTTTTCCATGTCATCCAATTCTGCCATGTCATCAACTCAACCCTGAAATTTGACTTGCTCTAACTTCTGCATAAGTGCTCGGATTCGAGTTTCATTCACACCGTTGGATTCAGCATAATGAGCTCTTCGATTAGAGGCTAAGCTTATCAAGATTCTAAAACTTTGAATTTTTGGAAAATTTTGAGCTCTTGATCAATTGAGTATGAACCTATTCGCCATCCCCTTCTCGGCCTTGTACTTCTTATTTTGATCATTGTTAGTAGGAACAACCACAACACTCTTGACGTAGGCTTCGAGATCACAATCTTCTAAAATATCTAAGATTATGGTGTTCCATATGATATAGTTGGAAGCTCCTTCTAACCTGTCCTAATCTCTGAGCCCATGCAATGCTATCTCACCCAACTTTTGAATTGACTCCTCTAGTCACTGCTCCGCTACCCAGCAAGTGATAAATTACTTTTTGGCAAAAATTTCTATGAGGAGAAAATTCCCCTTCTATGTGTGTTCTCTCTTTTCTGGAAGATTTCTGCCTTGGTAGAAAATTTGCCCTTCAAGCACTCTATTGAGGCTCTACGTCACTACCTCTGCCTCTCCAAACTCACGAACTAGAAATCGTACCTCTCTATCGACTCTCTCAGAGAGAGATTTCCTCAGAATCTCTGCTTCCTAGCAAGGACTGGACAATCCATTCAAGGGGATTCAAATTGCTGCCAAGTGAAACTTTTGGCCTCTTTGCTCAGCGTTGAATCTGCTCCTCCTGTTTCAAAATCAATGCTCCGATATCATGCGGAAATTCCTTGATCCTCAAGGAACCCCTACTATAGAAAATCTGAATCTACTTCACCTGCTTGATTTTAATATTTATTCATCAAATTATTCTCTGAATACTGAAGAAAATTACTTCTACAACCTACACTACTTTAAATTTGATTACATGAAACAGAAAACTAAGGAAAGAACAAGAGACATAGGACACAGTTATGTTTGGACAAAATAGTTCCAGAAAAACCCAATGCGAGAAAACCGGTGCAGCAGCTCTCAAGGTTTATTATTATGTAGGAGAAAATTCTGAGTACAAATACAGGGTGCTCAACTAGAAATCCTTTACAGAGAAATACTGGACAAAAGACTGGTGAAATGATCTCACCCTGTCACTGGAGAATCAGTGACTGATCCTTCAGCTCTAGAGGCTTTGTGTCACCCTCTATGTGGCCTCTATGCAGAACTGTGTCACCCTGGGAAGTTTCTGCGTCAACCCTCCAGGGTATTATGCTGCCTCTCTGCTCTGGATCCTCTACTGGCTGAGAAATTGACTTTCTAGCATCCCAGTCTCACACCCTGGCTTCCAACAACTGAACTTTGAATTCCCTCAACAAAAACTTGACTTCTCCTCCTGACTGCGCTGCCTCTACGTCAGTGCTGCGTAGGCCACTGTCATCCCTCCTCTGGATGTCTTTTGTCCTCTTTCTGCCTTGTACTCTCTGGAAAGTCCCCCCCCCAAATTTTCACTGCTCCTCCGCTATAAGATCTCCCCAATCGATATTCCTCCTTAGAACTTCTCACCTCAGAAAATCGATTTCCTTATGCTTTTCTCATTGAGACTTCAACGGCCGAGATTAAGTCCCTAAAATACAACTAAGATTAGAACATGACTTGATCTGCCTTTTAAATCATTCTCACTCATATTTTAATTAATAACCATTAATACTTTAATTTTCTTAAGTTTAGACTTAGGAACCCCATTAAATATATTAATTATTTTACTAAAATACAATCCGGGTGGAATTTCACCAAACAATTGATGGGTTCTTTATAACTCATGTGCCTTAGCGTCTCTGCCAATTTGCAAGGCTGGAACACTTCCGATGCTACCAAAAAGTAACATTGATTATTGTTGATTTGCCCTGATGTCTATGCTATGTGGGCATAATGACTTATGTGAATATTCGGAAAAATTATTTTGTATTGGCCTCCTTGTTCCTAGCATAATGGTTGAGGTAATGACAGTTGTGGTTTAGCATGAAAATGAAACCTGCATGACTCATCCTTGATGTATTCTTTTGCACCTAGTGACAGAAATGTCTTATGCTATAATTATGAGAATGACTTGATCAAGTTCAAATTGATAATGCATGGTTGGCATGATGAAGTAATGATTTGATATGACCTCCACTTGTCTCCTGGATGAAAGAATTGAAACTATTATTTGATGACTTTCATAATGGTTGTGCTTCTTTTTAGTGTTTTGTAGCATCAGAAGGGATCTAGCCTTGAAAATTGGTGGAGAGGCTAAGGCACATGAGTCATAAAGAACCCAGAAATTGTTTGGTGAAATTCCACTTGTATTTTATTAAAATAATTAATATTTTTAATGGAGTTCCTAAGCCTAAACTTAGGGAAATTAAAATATTAATGGGTATTAATCAAAATATGGGTGAAAATGATCTAGAAGACGAATCAATTTTGTTTTAATCTTAGCCATTGATTGGAGACTTAATCTCAGTCGTTGAATACTCAACAGGAAAAGTATAAAATAGAGGTCTGCGGTTCATTTGGAAACACACACAGAGAGTTGAGGAAATCGATT
Organism: Pinus taeda; assembly: GCA_000404065.3. Classification (NCBI taxonomy): domain Eukaryota; kingdom Viridiplantae; phylum Streptophyta; class Pinopsida; order Pinales; family Pinaceae; genus Pinus; species Pinus taeda. The sequence continues at coordinate 199,169 of APFE030960147.1, forward strand.
TTCTGAGGTGAGAAGTTCTCAGGAGGAAAATTGATTGGGGAGATCTTGCAGCTGAGGGGAAGAGAGAATCCAGGAGAAGGAATTTCCAGAAAATACAGAATAGAGAGGTGGAGAGAGCTTGTAGAGAGGCAACGCGGTAGCCGGGAGAGCTAACACAGAAAAATTGTCGGAACAACCAAAACTGCAAGGAATTGTCAGAACTGTTGGGAACTTCTGGAATAGATGGGAGAGCTTACGCAGAGGTAGCGCAGTAGCCGAGAGAGATGATGCAAAAAAGTTGCCTGTCACATAGAATCCAGAACTATCGGAACAATCGAAACTGTCGAGAACTCCCAGAACAGTCAAGGACTACCAGAACTGCCAGGAGAGATGACGTGGAGGACAAAGAAGGTGACGCAAGGTTGATGCAGAGCCAACGTAGAAATAGTCGGGGTTAGCTAGTCTTTGCCTGGATTAGCTAGAATTCTGCCGGGTGAAGTGAGGTAAAACTCACTCAGATTTTCTACCAACATTTTTCTCTGTAAAGGATTGCTAGATGAGCATCCTAGATTTGTATTCAAATGTTTCTCCTACATAATAATAAACCCTCATAACTGCTAAACCATTTTTCCCTCATTGGGTTTTTCAGGGACTATTGTGTCCTATGTATCTTTTTCTTTTCTCTATTTTCTATTTCATGAGATCCAATATTTAATTAGTGTAAGTTACAAAAGTAATTTGCTTCAGTGTTCAGAAGAATAACTTGATGAATGTAATTTAAAAATAAAGTAGGTGAAGCAGATTCATATTTGTTGTAGTAGGGGTTCCTTTCAAGTGTAGGAATTTTCACATGGTATCAGAAGATTGATTTTGAAATAGGAAGAGCAAATCTAGTGCTGAGCAGTGAAGCCAAAAGATGCACTTGGCAGCAATTCGAATCCCCTTGAAGGGATTGCGTAGTTCTTTCCGTGAAGCAGATCCAAGGAAATATCTCTCTAAGTGAGACGACAAAGAGGTACGATTTCTAGTTCGTGAGTTTGCAGAGGCAGAGGGAGTGACGCAGAGCCTCAGCGCAGTTCTTGAAGGGCGTAGTTTCTGTTGAGGCAGAAATCCGCTAGAAAAGAACGAAGATACGTAGAAGGGGAATTTTCTCCTCAAAGAATTTTCCGCCAGACCGTTTGAATTTCTCACTTGCTGAGCAGTGCTAAGTAGTGACTAGAGGAGTCAGTTCGATGATTGGGTGAGATGGCATCACATGGGCTCAAAGATCAGGACAGGTTGGATGGAGCTTTCAACTATAATCATACTTGTTCGAGACAAACATGATCTCGAGGCCTACGTCAATAGTGTTGTACTTGTTCATGCTGAAAACGATCAAAAGAAGAAAAGGCCTAGCAGGGGAAGGAAAAGAGGCTCATTCTCAATGGAGTTCGAGATCATGTGGTCTCACACTTGCAGGGCAAGGATATAGCCCGAGAGATGTGGGAAGCCTTCTCTTCTCTGTATGAAGGCTCTTCTGAACAACAAAAGCTGTATTTGGAGTAGAAGTTGCAACAAACTTTGATGAAAAAAGGAGAAGGGGTTATCCTATATCTTTAGTGTCTTCAAGACACTAGAGACCATCTTGCTGTAGTGGGGTCCACTCCTCATCTAACCGTGATGGTGACGATAGCCCTGAATGGAGTCTTGGATGAATGACAAGTTTTCATCCAAAGCATATTGGGCAGAGAAAAACTACCTTCATGGGAGGAGATGTGGGCGGCTCTTCAACAGAGGAGTTAAGGAGGGACCTAGTGAAGGTCAACCTCAGTGACAACAGCTGGAGTGGCACAAAGACGAAGGAGGAGGAGGAGAATGCAACTCTGACATCCAAGGGGCAGTAGAAGCCAAAACGAAAGAAGGACATTTCGAAGGTGAAATGTTTTAGTTGTGGTGAGATGAGCTACTATGCATCCCAATGTCCTTTGGAGAACAAGGATAAGGATGAGAAATATGATCCTAAGGCTGCTTCAGCAAATATCGACGAGGACGAGTTTTCCATGAGTGCCCATGCATCTCCAAGAGGGAGATGAGGCGATATTGAGCTATATTCGGGAGGACTACATGTGGGAAAGATCCTTGAGGAGTCCACCTCTTGGATCAATTCCTTGCTACAGGAGCCCAAGATTTAGTAGTAGCGAGATGGACTTAGTGTCAGATGATACAGTGGATTGTTTGGAGGATTGATGCAATGGCTTTGGACCAGAGACTGATCAGCATAGAGCAAAGTTGGCAGCAGTGTAGGAGTCAGCAACAGTGCAGAGGATTCAAAGGGTCAGAAATAGTTCGATTCCATCATTCATTGTATTATGTTGAACACAATTAAGTTCAGCTAATTTTGGATGTTTTTCAGTTGCTTCTCTCAGCAACTGAGTTGCAGTATGGATGCAGTGTTAGCAGTGGCAATGCTAGCAGCATAGTAGATGCAGCGTTTGAGAGGGAGTTGTAGTACAGATGCAGCAATGGCAGTGGCAATGTCATGGGCAGCATTATAGTCACAGCAGTAGCACAGTGTTGGTGGCAGCAGCAGTGCAAAAAGGAGGTGCTTCAGAAACATAGCAGCATGCATGTGGACATTGTTGTTAGAGAAATTTCCTCACTAAGAGGGAGTGTTAGTTTTTGGTAAAATCGGAAATGCTCTAGCCTTGAAAATTGGTGAAGAGGCTAAGGCACATTACTTCTAAAGAATTGAGAAACCATTTGGTGAAATTCCACCCGGATTGTATTTTATTAAAATAATTAATATTTTTAATGGAATTCCTAAGTCTAAACTTAGGGAAATTAAAATATTAATGGGTATTAATCAAAATATGGGTGAGAATGATCTAGAAGATGGATCAAGTCATGTTTTAATATTAGCCGTTGATTAGAGACTTAATCTCAATTGTTGAAGACTAATAAGAAAAGTATAAAATGGAGGCTTGGGGTTCATTTGGAAACAACACAGAGAGATTGAGGAAATCGATTTTTTGAGGTGAGAAGTTCTCGAGAGGAAAATTGATTGGGGAGATATTGCAGCTGAGGGGCAGAGAGATTCTGGGAGAAGGACTTTCTGAAAATATAGAACAGAGAGGCAAAGAGAGCTTGCAGAGAGGCAACACAGTAGTCGGGAGCGCTGATGCAGAAAAATTATCTGTCACGCAGAATCTAGAATTTTCGAAACAGCCAAAATTGCAGGGAACTGTCGGAACTGCTAGGAACAACCAAAAAAACCGAGAGAGCTAACGCAGAGGCAGTGTAGTAGCCGGGATAGATGACGCAAAAAAGTTCCCTGTCACGCAGAATCCAGAATTGTCAGAACAACCGAAACTGTTGGGAACTTCCGGAACTACCAGGAACTGCTGAAAATGTCAATAATTGTCGGAATAGCTGGGAGAGTTAATGCAGAGGGCAAAGAAGGTGATGTAGGACTGATGTAGAGACAACACAAAAATAGATGGGGTTAGCCAGTTTTGTGTCAGATCAGCCGGAATTCCTCTAGGTGAAGTGAGGTAAAACTCACACAAATTTTACGCCAGTATTTTTCTCTGTAAAGGATTGCTAGATGAGCATCCTAGATTTGTATTCAAATATTTCTCTTGCATAATAATAAATCCTCAAAACTGCTACACTGGTTTTCCCGCATTGGGATTTTCCGCGGACTATTGTGTCCAAAAATAAGTGTGTCCTATGTATCTTGTTCTTTGCTCTGTTTTCTATTTCATGAGATCAAATATTTAATTAGTGTAGGCTGCATAAGTAATTTGCTTCAGTATTCAGAAGAATAACTTGATTAATGTAATTTAAAAATCAAGCAGGTGAAGTAGATTCAGATTTGCTGCAGTAGGGGTTCCTTCGAGTGTAGGATTTTTCACACTTCTAAACTTTAATGAGCTGAATTTGTTATTGTGATGGTACAAAATTGATTTATGTAAGGCTGATTATGTTGGTTTAGCAAGGTATTATGCTTAGATCATTGCAATCCAAGATATGTCTATATTTGACAATTATCTGATGAAGTTAGGATGATGAGTTCCAAGGTATGCCTTTGATATTGATTATGGTTTTGGTTTTATATCGTGATGATCTACTTGTGCCAGATGATGAGCCTCTGATGATCTAAATCAAAGGGAGATGGCTTCTGAAGCCCAAAATGATGTATCATGGCATTTGAATCCATTTCTAGAATTTGGGAAATAAATTCCATATTGCAAAGCCACTGGAAAATGTTTTTGAATAATAAAAATGAAAATCCTTGGATACTTTGATTTGTCATTCAAGATGTTGTTGAGCTTGACATGGCATCCAACAATTATTTGAAGCATAGATGTTGCGTTTTAAGCATCCATTTTTATATATAAGATGTGCATAGAACCTGAATAAATTCATGATTGAAATGCTTCATTCACATAGAGTTGCCACTGAGCATGCTTTGAAATATCTGCATGAGGTGTTCTACTTTTAAGGATGAGATATTTCTCCTATGATATGTGATTTCATGGATGTATTGATGATATTTGAGATTATTGTTGATAAGCACATTTAGATGTTGTTTTAGATATGCCATGATAGCTTGGATGAAAGGTCCATAGTACGATTGAGGATGAGTACGATGTTGCTAGCATGGCTAGCTGTGAGGTAGGATGAAGAAGCTTCTTAGAGAGTTGTCTGAGCATGATCTAATATGACATGGATACATTGTGATCCGATTAGGAGGAAGTCCCATATTTATAGTTCGAACCAATATACTCTCATATATTGAGATAGTGAAACTATTCGAAACAATCTTAGGCTTGTGGTTTCCACCTCCTTGAGAGGAAGGATGATTATGGTATCATTTTGTGATTTATATGATTATATATGCTCTAACATGATATTTGACTTGATGTTCTACATGAACAGGAAACACCTACTATTGAGACAAGCTAATACCATATTTGAGTATGATGAGAGCAGCACTGATCGAAGACATTGAGCCAACTCTTCCTCCCTGTTTGAGCTCCCAGGGTGAGGAATTGAGATAGAGGGCTCCTAGGGTTGAGGGAACTTTAGACAATAGGGTGTTACCCCTATCTGTTACCCATAGGGTTGAGGATGTTTCTCCCCTATCTTTATAAGGTAAAAGAATGTTTCTCCCTTGTCTGGTCTTTGTAGAGTATACCCCAGTTGGCATCATACCCACAAGAAGGGTTTGTTGGGAATACCACTCCCCATTTGGCCAATGAGTTAAGAGTACTTGGGGGTGTACAACCTAAGGCGATTATTATGTAGCTGTTCTACCACATGACTAATGAGAATCATTGTTGGCAAGATCGGTAGGCAATAGGATTGGGTTGAGAACTTGAGAGTTACTCCCCTTTTGAGATTCTATGTTGAGGGTAAGCTCCCCGATGAGATCCCAGGGTCGAGATATTCTCCCGTGTGTGTTTGGATATCCTATTGCTACATATGGGGTTGTATATGTATAGCTCCCCCATGAGATTTTGGGTCAAGATGTGCTCCCTGATGACGATCAATGATGATATTCCGGGTAGCAGCATATTGGCAGAGATTCTAGGTAGCAGGCTAGTGTATATAGGGAGGTAGCTTGAGCTCCCTTTCGGTAACAAATTCTTCTTCTTCTAGATCCAATAATTTTCAACATACGAGAAGGAACAATCAAAAGATAAGCAGGAATAAGAAAAGGATAGATTGAGATGGACAATGATGATATATGATGATGAGATACTTTAGGTGGTCATGGAATGATGACTACATGACATAGATAATCTTTGATGATATGTGATGACACTTGAAGATTCCAGAATGACATTCTAATTGATGGAAAGATATTGGTAGGTGGAATTCTCCCTTGTTGAGAGGGACTGTCAATTTTTGCAAGTGCATTCAAATTCTAGTTTAGATAGCTCATATGATTAAGATAATGATTGCAATAGATTCCTCTTTTCAAGAGGACCAAAATCGACCAAAAGATCACCCAATTTGGTCAAGCAGAAGTTGAGTTTTGAATTATATTATTCATACATATATTATGGAATGGGCTGGCCCTAACGACATGCGTAACTGCTTAGGTCGACCTTAACCCCAAGTGAACCCTCAAAAAAGCCTATAAATAGAAGCGATCTCAAGCTCATTTCATCACAATGATCAAGCAATATTCTATTATTCTCTTTTATCTTGGTTCGCACAAGTTCAACACAAAGAGTTCGCACAAGGGTCTGAAATCACAGGTGTAAGGTTCGCTCTGACTTAGGGTTTTCTGATCCCTGGACGCTGGCACAGAACTGGGAATTTTAGTCCCTGGACATTGGAACACAAGCTTATGGGAGCATCTAGGGAACCTTGGACGCTGACACAGTGTGTTATGGGAGCGTACAAGGCTTGAGGGTCAAATCGAGCTATATTAGTCCCTAGACGCTCGCACAGAGTGGTCCTGAGAAAGTCTGGGATGCCATTGACTCTTGCACAACATCCTTATGAGAGAATCCAGTGCTTGAAGCAGGTATAGGTATGTTTGATCCTGGATGTGCTCATCCTATTCCCCTGGGAGCGCCTAGATCTATTCCAGATGTAGTCATGCAATTATGCAAAGAGCGTCTAGATATGCTATGGATGCTCGCACAGCTCCTGCTACCTACATCCAAGACTCATGGATGAGATTTTTGTATGCTGAAGATTCCGCTCAGTGATAATAGTGTTCAACATTATCCAGCAGTTGATTATTATTAGTGACAGCATAGTTCAGCCATCAGAATCAGGGTTTTGTCTTCAAGCATGATTTGATCTATTTCATGGATATCATAGTTGTTTTGTTACTTAGATAAAGTTATGGATCATTGTACTCTCTTTTGCTAAATCATTTGATGACGATCTAAGAAGAAGAAGATTTGCAAGGGTTTTCCCCATAGGGGGTTTTTCCCAGGTCTCGGACAATTCCTGATGTCTCTATGTGCGTGCATGCTTTTCTTCCATTGTTCCTTTATGTTCCGCTGCATTGATGATGATGATGTTGTTCTTTCTATATAATTGCATATGCTAATGGATAATGGTGTAGATATGAATAATGTAATTATGATATCGGGTGAACTTAATGTATTAATGATGAAATGTAATTATCAAAGCAAAGAACAATGTATCCCTATGAAAATTAACAAATTGAGACCCTAAAGTCTGACAATGGTGGAGAATATATTGTTGAGAAATCAAAAGGGCAATGATTATAGAGATTTCTCTTTGCTTGATAACTACTTGTGATGTCCTTTTACTTATTAGCTTTGTTACTTATTATTATATGTGTGAATCATAAAACATCTACCAAAAAACGAAGAACAAGAACACAGAATATAGGTTGCAAAGCCAGGGCCAAAACTTCTCCACTTGAGAGGAAAACCCACAAATATCTTCTCTTATGGATTCTTCAATTGACGAATTCCAAGACCTTAAGACTTACTTCAGAACCCTCCAAGACCAAGACCAACCTATCCGGATGATGTGCTAACCTTGATCCTATCAAACCCAGTCAAATCTCTTCCAGTAGCACTTCTTCGACATGCAACCATAGAAATTTCGGCCTCCACTGTAGATTTGAAATTTCGGCCCCCCAACAGTTGTTGTTGCTACACATGTGAGCTATGATCTACCTTCTGAGCCCTCCTTTGTCCTTCGCTCGACTTTCCATCACTTTAGGAGCATGAGAATTACCCTTGGTGACCTTTGCTTGACCTACTTGTCTCCTTTTCTCCAAGATCAAACTTGAAGATAGAAACCCTAGGTCTTGCTATAGAAACCCTAGTTCTCCTTAGCAAATGTGAGATAAAATGAGCCCAAACACAAATCTCCTTCGTCCTCCTTCTCCTCCACTTCCTTCTACTTCCTCTTCCTTCGCTAGAATGAGAGGTGAGTGAATGTGCTTCAAGTAGGACGAGTTCTCTTCTATTTATAGGCTCTTCAAGGGTGGGCATGGCTCTTCCTTTAGGTTGAATTGCCAGCTTCTAGGTTGACTTGGCCTTGGAGGGTATTCCGACCCTTTTAAAAACAAAAATAATTTTCTTTACTAGTAACAATGATCCAAAATGGATCCAGTTTTGCCTCCAGATCAAAGTCTTCAAATGTAGATGAAAGTAGGATCGAGACGAAGTGCTCGTCGATACAATTCCAATGGTGTGAACAACGCGTAAATCCGATCCGGATAGAGAAGTTAAAGCCAGTCAAATTTTTTGGAAAATTAGGGCAAAAAGTCAAAAAGTCAAAGGTCAATAGTCAAAGGTCAACAGGATGATGTCAGCGGGACAGGTGTCGTCCTGGGAATACACCACTTGTCCTGGATGATGTCAGCAGAGGAGATGACGTGTTGCAGTGTTGAAAATAGCAACAAGAAATGCTAAAAATAGAAATGCTATAAATAGCATTTCAGGTACCAATGTTGGAGATAGCAACAAGGAATGATAAAATAGAAATGCTAAAAATAGCATTTCGGGATAGATTCCAATTTTAGTTAGTCCTCGAATTAAAATTGAGAATTAAAATTTGAATTTGATTTTAGTAGCAGTTTGTAAAATAATTAATTAATTCATCTTCAGTTAATTAGTTGTAGAAAATCAAACATGAAGTCTATGTGAAGACATGCAATAGTTTCTCCATTGATTGAGAAAGTTATCCCTTAATTAAAGGAGATTAGGATGAGTTGTACTTTGAGTTGTAATTAGTTAGCTCAGTTCACTGAGTTAAGTCCAGTTAGATTAGTTCCAACAGTTTGTGGAACTGATTGTGAGTTCAGTTAGTTAATGCATGCATGCATGTAAATGCAGCACTTCAGATAAATGAATATTCTCTCATAAATAACTCATGCATGTCAGTTCAGTCAGAGACCCAGTTGAGATCAGAGGAAGGGACAATGTACTATCAGTTGGAAGGAATTTTTCCTATATAGGAAACTCATCCATGCAAAAGGAATTATCTCCTTCAAGATTGCGCAGTTACTTCTGAGTTTAGTGAGCAGTGTGAGAGGCCAATTCACACAAGTGGCAGCATTGGACCCCAGGAGAAACTGCGCAAGGAAATAGGAGGCTTGGAGGGCAAAGGAAAAGGCTTGTGAGAAGCCTTTGACTGTCTATGAGCAGCAGAGGGATTGTACTGAGAGCTAGAT
>APFE030960147.1:211062-264230 GCA_000404065.3 Pinus taeda
ATTAGTTCCAACAGTTTGTGGAACTGATTGTGAGTTCAGTTAGTTAATGCATGCATGCATGTAACTGTTGCACTTCAGATAACTGAATATTCTCTCATAAATAACTCATGCATGTCAATTCAGTTAGAGACCCAGTTGAGATCAAAGGAAGGGACAGTGTACTATTAATTGGAGGAAATTTTCCTATATAGGAAACTCATCCATGCAGAAGGAATTATCTCCTTCAGGATTGCACAGTTACTTATGAGTTTAGTAAGCAGTGTGAGAGGCCAATTCACACAGGTGGCAGCATTGGACCCCAGGAGAAACTGCGCAAGGAAATAGGAGGCTTGGAGGGCAAAGGAAAAGGTTTGTGAGAAGCCTTTGATTGTCTATGAGCGGCAGAGGGATTGTATTGAGAGCTGGATAGCCTATGAGCTAAAGATTTGTGTAATCCAGACATATTTCCACTTGTATGATAATATAGAGATCGAAGTTTTTAGCTGAGGCTTTCCCTAGAGTATTCTTCTGATTTCTTCTTCTCTTTTATATGTGTTTCGAGTTTTCGTTGGAGGACCGCATTGGACGGGCTACATTGGAACTTGTTAGGATTCTTGATGAGACTGTATTTATGGTGTATCGGAAGGTGGCTAGAAAAAAGGTCAGACGGTTGAGGTCAACCCCACGACCGCCGAACCTTTGGATAGATTAATTATTATATAGTCCGAAACCTTAACTTATATCACCGCCCATATACCATATACAATGTAATACATAATCAATGACAGAAGGTAGGGCAGGGTTTTCGAATTTCCAACCCACCAAAATATATATATGCAAACGCCTTCACACACATCCGATAACCATTATGCCAAGGGCGGGGCTTGGTAAACCAAGCACCCATAATTTTATTTAAAATTTATGCAGGTGCCGAACAACCAAACCACCAACGCGCAGATCAAGGCGGTTTTGTGTAGACATAAGCAGTTTTGCAAAAGGCAGAGGTGGTTTTGCTCATTCTAGGGGGTCTGGAGGTCACAGTGGCCAAATATGGGCAAGTTTATACTTGTTTGACTCGAAATTTCAAGTTGAATGCAATGGTGATGTCCATTTTCTCATTTGAGTCTTTGTTTTTGAGATCATAACTGTAAAAGCATTTTGAAGACAAAATAAAGCGGTCAGCACTGGAAGCTAAAGGACCAAGAGACGTAGCCAGGAAGTCTGGTGAACTCCTTTATTAAATTTTGTTGTGTTGATGTGATTGAATGTGTCTTTAATTGCTTATGTGTTTATGTTATTTGCAACATTTTTTATCCATTGCACTAAGTAACATAAGCAACTTCACATAAAGTCTATAATACCTTTTTCATTAACGGATCAAGTGGTATCAGAGGAGCAAGGTTTTTAAGGTTTGACAAGATTGTGTGAAGATTTGAATGCTTACAAGCTTGAGGCTCAAAGAAGGTGAAGGTGAACTTGTTGAGGCAAATCCAGAGATTGGAAGGGTCTTTTCACAAAGAAGAATGGCGGATGAAACACCACTTGGGTCAGAATCTCAATTTCTGGATAGTTTCGTGACGATACGCGCAATGGTGGAAGAGATGTATCGTGAGTTTAAGAAGAACAAAGATGAAGGCACTTCATCACCTAAATACCAAGAAGATAAGGGAAAGGGAGAAATGCTTCCTCCACCATCTCCTCCATCATCACCATCATTGTCATCATCATTCTCTTATTCTCATAAATCTAGTCCTTCGAAGAAGAAAAAGAAGAAATCCTCTTTGATCAAATTAGATGTAAAATTTTATTTGCCAAGTTATGATGGAGTTCTTAACGCTGAACAGCTTGATAATTGGATAAGACAAATTGAAGTGTATTGTAGGGTGCAGAAAGTTGTTTCAGAAAGGAAGAAGATCCATCTTGCTAGCCTTCGACTTGGAGGAACCGCACTTGCATGGTGGGAAGGCAAGACACAAGTAGATCTCAAAAAGAATGGTAAAATAATTTCAACTTGGAATGAATTTGTTTCTGCTACTAAAAAGAAATTTTATCCTTTGGCTTATATGCAACAAGCAATGATGAGTTGGCAAACACTACGTCAATTAAAAGGTCAGAGTGTTCAAAGTTATACTCAGGAATTTCGTAAGAGAGTTTTAACATTAGGCATATCATTGGACTCACCAGAGACATTGTTGAAATACATAGGTGGTCTTCATAGTTATTTGAGGCATACTATACTTATGTTTAATCCAACTAGCTTAGATGATGTATCAATCCAAGCAACTCATCTAGAAGCTAGAGGCAAAAATGTAACCCATGATGTTGGGAAATCATCTAAACCTATTGAAAGCAAGAATAAAGGCAAGAAGAAATTTAAATGGAAGGAAAAGAAAAAAAACACTGTGAAGAAAGGTAAACCTTCATGCACTCATTGTAAGAAGGAAGGTTACGATGAAGCACATTGCTGGTCATTGCATCCGGAATTGAAGCTTAAGAAGTTTGGGAGTAAAGAGCGGAAGAATATTGCTACTATTCAAAAGGACTTGGGATTAGATTCAGGGGACGAGACAACGGTTACAACTACAGGTATAAAAGGTAAAGATTCTAAAGCATCTACAAGTACTTCTTCGCATTCTGTTGATAATGATAATGATGAGAGGAAAAGAAATGAGCTATTTCACATCAGAGTTATTTCCAAGCATACTAAAATCGATACTTTATTATGAAATAAGGTACACATTATGGACAAACATTTGCTCCTACAGCTAGATATACACTAATTAGATCACTTTCTCTTTGACTGCTACTATGGGATGGAACATGCATCAAATGGATGCTAAAATAACTTTTCTGATTGGGAACATTGGCAAAGAGGTTTACATTGAACAACCTCAATGATTTGAAGTCAATCACAGGGTGACACATGTCTTTAGATTAAAGAAGGCTATGTATGGCTTAAAGCAAGCACCTAGAGCATGGTATGTGTTGTGGCGGCTACAACACCCTCCAAAATTTTGGCCTGCACTTAAATTTCAGAGCCTACTGAGGATCTTGTGATTGGTCATTCCTTAGTCATCACTTATTGGTAAGTTGATCATCTCAAACTCCCCTCTTTGATCTTAAGAGTCCTTCACGTTTTTATCTGTATATAGTATGTGTCATCTTTGGGCATGGGTATTATCGCTTTTCATCCAAAGGGAAGTTTGTTTTGCTTAAAGGGGAAATTTTTGTGAGAATGGGTTGTTCTCATCACATATACATGTTTCACACTCATTCCATGTATTCTTGCACAAGTGTTTTTTTATTTTTGGTAGCATCGGATGTGTTCTAGCTCCAAACTTTTTTGGAGGGCCTAGAACATATGAGATCTCCAAGACCCAGAAATCGTTTGGAGAAATTCCACCCGAATGAGGAGTTATTAAAATAATTAATATTTTTAATGGGTTTCTAAGTCTAAACTTAGGAAAATAAAATTATTAATGGGTATTAATAAAGATATTGGTGAGAAGTTTCAAAGAGACGAGGATCAAGTCTGTTTTAATCTTAGCCGTTGATTAGAGACTTAATCTCGACCATTGATTCATCAATAGGAAAAGTATAAGAGAAGACTTGAGGGTCATTTGGAGACACACTGGCAGATACTCAGTATGCCGAGGGAAATCGATTCTCAAGGAGAAGGAGATCGATTTCAGAGGGAGAGTTGCAGGGTGGAGGAAGAGGAGGGTATCAACAACAACAAGTGATTGAGGAGGAGGTGACGCAGGGATATTCAAAGACAACGCAGAGGGAAGATCAGGCAGACATCACCACTAGAGACGCAGTCCTCATGCAGGATGACGCAAAGGTGGGTGAAGGGTCTCCAAGGTATCAGACATTCTTTAGGAAACTGTCTCAAGTGTTTTCTCTCATAAGTGTCTCAGTTTCTCTGTAAAATCATTCCTTGTAAAGCAATTGTTGTTGAAGATTAATAAAACCCTCATCTGCTGCACCGTTTTCCCACATTGGGTTTTCTGGGGACAATTGTCCAAAAACAACTGCGTTGATGTGATTGATTCTTGTGCTTGTTATTTTCTCTATGTAATTATGTGAAATTTATTTTAATGTTTACTGAAGGGATTTCGTAAGTAACTTATTGTAAGAAATAAGTAGGTGAAATAAATCAGTCATTGCAGTAGAATTTCGACTTAGAAATTTTCACATGGTATTAGAGTAGAGATCCGGCAACAGGAGAGAAGAATCTACTATGGGTCAGGGGCATGATGCAAATGCATCAACTCAAAGGGACTCACGCAGATTTCCAAAAAGAGAAGAAAGCACGAAGAACATGGATCACAATTATTCTATGTTAGCTTCTAGATTGGAAGAAGAAGTTGCTTGCCTAAAAAGTACTGCCTCCTCTAAGATTTGGTATATAGATAGTGGGGCTTTCTGGCATATGATAGGAATATGAGGATGTTTTTCAAATTATCAAGAAGAAAGGATGAATTTTCAGATCACCATGGGAAATAGGGAAAAGTGTACCCCGGTAGGAAGAGGTATTGTAGTCTTTCAAACCGAAGCAGGGGATTGGCTTTGAGCAACTAATGTACTGCATGTACCAAGATTGGGGATGAACTTACTCTCCGTATGTCAACTTCAAAACCAGGGCTATGACTTTTTCTTCATTAAGGAGAAAGTATAGGTCAAACACCCGAGTTGAAAAAGGAAGGCCCAGACTAGAATCAGAAGTAGCGGGTTGTATAGATTACAACTAGAATCTTCAATGGCAATGATAGGCAGCAATGGGGATAAATATTTGAATGAACTATGGCATAGGAGGATGGGACACTTATGCCATGTGGCTCTAAGAATTATCGGGAAAACAGTATCAAGAGTTCCAAAATTAAGTACCGAATGAGATGATGTATGCAAAGGGTGTGCTCTAGACAAGTATGCCAAAGCAGCGTTTTCCAAAAGTAACAATAGGGCTCAGAGTGTTCTGGGATTGATACACTCAGATATCTACGGACCCATGTCCACAAAAGCTCTTAGTGGTGTCCAGTACTTCGTCACCTTCATCAATGACCATTCCAGGAATACTTGGATCTACTTTCTAAAAACCAAAGATGAGGTTTTTGGTTGATTCAAAGAGTTCAAGGCTCTAGTAGAGAATCTGACAAGAAAGAAGATAAAAGTGTTGCGCTCAGACAATAGTGAAGAGTACATTGACAAGAAATTCACTGATTTTTGCACTAGGGAAGGCATCAGAAGAGAGTGGACAACTCCCGACACTCTGGAGCAGAATGGGGTAGCAGAAAGGAAAACAAGACTATTGTGGAAGCATCCAGGGTGATGATGTATGATTAGGATATGCCCAAATTCTTGTGGGCAAAATCATGTAGCACGACAGTTTATGTCCAGAACATGACTCCTCATAGGGCATTGGGCAAGATTACTCTAGAAAGTGTCTTTGCTGGGAAGACACCTGAAGTTAGTCATTTTAGGATATTTGGGAGTTTGACATACTGCCAAATACCCGAAGAAAAGAGAAAGAAATTGGATCAAACTATAGAAAAAGGATATCTTGTGGGATATAGCGAGAATGATAAGGCATATAGAGTCTATCTTCCTGGGAATAGGAAGGTATTAGTTCGGCGGGATGTAAATTTTGTGGAGGACAGAGATTTCAGGAAATCCCAAGAAATGCCTTCCGTGGAGCAGTGAAAAGATGATCCGTTGGTACAACCGCTTCGACAACAAAAACTAGTACCTGTAATTCTCCTAAAGACAAAGCTTCAAAATAGGTGGAGTCTCGAGAAGAGGAAGAGAAGATGGATTTACCTACTACCAGTGGAAGAACGAGCTGGGAACTTCAACAAATTCTACGGGATGCAGAGTACTTCGTTGGTGCACCCAGGAATGAGAAAAGGGTGCGAAGACAGCTAGACAGATACCAGACCTTGATAGCTCAGGTTGGGGAACCCTCTAGTTATCAGGAGGTCATTCAGCATCAAGTATGGGTAGATGATATGGTGGAGGAATACAGTTCTATAATGGTCAATGATGTCTGGGAAGTGGTACCTAGGCCTCAAAACAGGTCAGTGATAGGTTTGAGATGGATCTACAAAGTCAAATATGTTGCATATGGCAGTGTGGAAAAATACAAAGTCAGGTTTGTGGCTAATGGGTATGCTCAGAAGGAAGGGATAGACTACGAAGAAACCTTTGCCCCAGTAGCCAGGTATACTTCTAATAGATCTGTGATATCCCTCGCAACACAAATTGGTGGGAGATTCACCAGATGGATGTCAAGACGACGTTCTTGAACGGGGTGATAAAAGAAGTATACATTGAATAACTAGAGGGTTTTGAGACACATAAGAAGAAATATCATGTATGCAGGTTGAAGAAATCCTTGTATGAGCTTAAACTTCACCTAGAGCATGGTAGGTCGAATTGATGGCTACTTGTAGAAGATGGGATACATCAAGAGTGACGCATATCCTAATCTCTACTATCTTGTTGTAGAAAATGAGCCTCTAATCCTGGTGTTAATGTGGATGATATTTTCCTGATAGGCTCATCTAGGCTCATCAAAGATTGCAAGGAGAACCTAGCCACATAATTCGACATGAAGAATTTGGGACGGATGCATTATTTCCTAGGGTTGGAAGTTTGGCAGCAGAAGGGTGAAATATTCCTTAGACAAGGGAGATACGCAACAAATATTTTGAAAAGGTTCAGAATGCAAGACTGTAGACCTATGGCTACTCCAATGATCACCAACTGGAAGAATACTGATGCATCCGAAGATAAAGAAGTCGATCCTACCTTGTACAGGCATCTCATAGGGTCCCTAATGTATCTAGTCAAAACCAGGCCAGACATTTGTTACGTTGTCAATACCCTCAGTTAGTTCATGGTGGAAACAAAGAGGGTGCACTAGGCAACAACCAAGCATGTTCGAAGATATATAAGAGGAATAGTCGAGCATGGACTAATGTACACCCAAGGCAAAGACATCAGGTTGAGTGGGTTCACTAACGCAGATTGGGCTGGAAGTTAAGTAGATCAGAAAGGTACCATTGGGTATTGTTTCAACATTGGAACAAGAATGACCTCTCGATGTAATAGGAAACAGAAGTTCATGGCTCTGATCTAAGTTGAAGCTGAATATATGGTAGCTAGCACAGCTTCATGCGAAGCCATATGACTTAGGAAATTGTTTGTGAATCTATTTAGGAGGAAGATGGAAGCGACCAGTATTTTGTGTGATAATCAGAGTTGCATCAAGCTCTCTAAGAATCCAGTGTTTCATGATCAGTTGAAGCACATTGATATCAGGGGTTGCTTCGTCAGAGATTGTGTCCAATGAGGGAAAGTACAGTTGAGGTACACTCCAACAGGAGAACAAGTGGCAGACATTCTCACCAAGGCTCTGGGAAGAACAAAGTTTGTTTATTTTATGGAAAAGATGGGGATAGTGAAGAATCTATTTCAGTAGAAGAAACGGATAGTATAGAGGCAATGCAGGAGTTAGCAGTGGTAGTGCTATGGCCAACATGATGCAACATATTCATAGGGAGTTGAAGTACAAATGTAGCAGTGACAGTTGCAGTGTCATGGGCAACAGTAAAGGTTGCAGCAGTGCAGTAGATGAGGGGAAATAGATCGAGCATAAAAAAACGTAGAGGACTGATGTCGTGTATCAGTATGGTGCTTCTATTGGGAAGTATTGTTAAAGCACATTCCTCGCTAAGAGGGAGTGTTTATTTTGGGTAGGCATTAGATGTGATCTAGCTCCAATTTTTTTTGGAGGGGCTAGAACATATGAGATCTCCAAGACCCAGAAATCGTTTAGAGAAATTCCACCTGAATGAGGAGTTATTAAAATAATTAATATTTTTAATGGGTTCCTAAGTCTACACTTAGGAAAATAAAAATATTAATGGGTATTAATAAAGATATGGGTGATAAGTTTCTAAGAGACGTGGATCAAGTTTGTTTTAATCTTAGTCGTTGATTAGAGACTTAATCTCAGTCGTTGATTCATCAACGGGAAAAGTATAAGAGAAGACTTGAGAGTCATTTGGAGACACACCAGCTGATACTCAGTATCCCGAGGGAAATTGATTCTCAAGGAGAAGGAGATTGATTTCAGAGGGAAAGTTGCAGGGTGGAGGAAGAGGATGGTATCAGGCGATGCAGGGCTCCTGAGACATCGCAAAGGGAAGAGTAGGCAGACAACACCACTGGAGACACAGTCCTCACGTAGGTTGACGCAGAGTGACGCAGAAGTGATGCAGAGGTGGGTGATAGGTCTCTAGGGTGTTAGAAATTCTTCAGGAAACTTTGTCTCAGGTGTTTTCTCTCAGAAGTGCCTCAATTTCTCTGTAAAATCATTCCTTGTAAGGAAATTGTTGTTGAAGATTAATAAAACCCTCATCTGTTGCACCAGTTTTCCCACATTGGGTTTTTCCGGGGACAATTGTCCAAAAATAACTGTGTTGATGTGATTGATTCTTGTGCTTGTTATTTTCTCTATGTAATTATGTGATAACTGCAGTAGAATTTATTTTAATGTTTATTGAATGGATTTCGTAAATAACTTATTGTGAGAAATAAGTAGGTGAAATAAATCAGTCACTGCAGTAGAATTTCAGTTTAGAAATTTTCACAAGTGTCACCTTTATCCTCCCAGAGTCTATCATCTGAGCCGCACTTGGTGTGAGCTACTACAAAGTTTGTTGCATTAAGAGAAGTATGCTTTTACATGTTCTAGATGGTCTATGTTGTATCACTAAGTGTTCAAGTGTGTGATCATAGTCAAGTTCTATCACCGTTCACATCGGTTCCACTAATCCCCCAAATTCCAAAGTTCCCCTAGAAACCTCCCTCATCAAGCTTTCCTTAACTGTGCACTCTGCATCTACAACCCTCAAGCTTTTCCTTTGTCGCCCGGAATTGCGTAATGAACAGAAAGCGTAGCCTCCCTTGGCATCCAAAACTGCACGTGGCTTCCTCCAATGTCCTCCCCTTAGTCGGAACCCACTATCTCCAAAATCTACACAGTTTTGTCCTTCATGCATCTCAGTTGCCCAGTCTGCCTTGCATCCTAAAACTGCACAGATGTGTCTTTCCAAGCTCTCATCCCACAGCAGTCACTGCCCACTTAAATTGTGCAATTGTGTCTCTCAATGGCCACAAACAACGATGCATGTTAGTTGACTCTCAAGGAGTTGAGGAGAAAGATAAGCAAACCAAGGAACCCAAGGTATGATAGAAGATTGGGACTGCATGAAGACTCCATCTAATGCATAACCCTTTGGAGGGTAGGTATGGAAAACAAAACACATCTTTTGAAATACACCTCTTAGTGTAGCTTGAAGGACCGCTTATCATTTTCATATCGTTATGCCTTCACTAACATGCATGGTTGCAAGCACTAGCAATCATTCCATGTGTTTCCTCTAAGTGTCTTGCTCCCTTTTGCTTGTTGGATCAATTGTCGTATTTTGGCATGTTAGGTTGTTATGTCATGTTTGCGAGCCTTTCTGGTGACCTTGAAGGTTGGTGTTTGTGTATACAAGTTGTCCTAGCCATGTAAATATCTATCGCATTCATACACAAATTTTTAAGCACTTCTGCACAAGTGTCGTCAAGGTTGTCCTAAGGTTCATCTCAAGTGTCTACACTTATTTCTTTTAGTTCTAGATAATCTCACAGAGGGTAATTCTTTGTCTTGTTGTCCCGGTGGTCTATGTTATCAAGTCATTGTAGTATGACAAGTGTGTGATCACAATGTCAAGTTCCTCACGAGTTCACTTGCCTCCCACACTTAGCCATTCTCCTGAAAATCCTTCCAACCATACATATCTCTCTCACTAAACCCCAAC
The DNA here is from genome assembly GCA_000404065.3 of Pinus taeda. NCBI lineage: Eukaryota > Viridiplantae > Streptophyta > Pinopsida > Pinales > Pinaceae > Pinus > Pinus taeda. The sequence goes on from APFE030960147.1 coordinate 220,917, forward strand.
TGCATTGTACACTACACAGTCTCATCCCTTAGGGATGTTGCTCTATTGCCTAGAACTTTGCAGTGTGCAGAGACTGTCCCCAGGGCAGTTGCGTTGCGCAATCCCAGAGTTCACTACAAAACATATGTCCGGGCAAGAGTTCACTAAGGACATCAGGGCCCATATGAGTTGACGATACTCAGAAGGATTTCCCAAATCGGGCCTGACAGCACTTCCACATAACTTCTTGAAGTTAACTTCCATCGGAGTATTCACGAACTTGCAATCCACCATCCCAAATCTTTCAAGTAGCTTCACAACATATTTTCCTTGAGAAATGAAAATCTCCCCTAGCTTTTCCCTGACCTCCAACCCTAGGAAGTAATGCATCAGTACTAGGTCCTTCATATCAAATTTAGAAGCCAACTCTCTCTTACATTGATGAATAAGAGGGTTTGCACCCGTTAGAAAGAGATCGTCCACATAGAGTACCAAGATGAGAAGTCTATTATTCTAAACCTTAAAGTAAAGGTTTGGACCAGTTTCACTTCTTATAAATCCCAACTTCATCAGATAACTATCGATCCTCTCATACCAAGCTCGGGGTGCTTGCTTCAACCCATAGAGGGCTTTCTTCAACCTGCATACATGTGTCTGACGATCTTGAACTTCAAACCCCTCAGGTTGTTCCACATAGACTGCTTCCTTAAGTGAACCATGCAAGAAGGCAGTCTTGACATCCATCTGGTGTAGATTCCATCCGTGTGAGGAAGCAAGGGCTATAATCGAACAAATGGTGGTGTAGCGAGAAATTGGTGCAAATATATCATCCTAATCTACACCTTCCTTTTGAGAGAATCCTCGAGCAACAAATCTGGCATTGAACTTCTCAACACTTCTATTAGTGCCATGCTTGATCTTGTAGAGCCATTTAGAGGTGACAACAGATTTTTCTTGGGGTCTAGGGACAACATTCGAGACATCATTCTTCATAATTGACTCGTACTCTTCGTTCATAGCATCCTTCCATACTTGTTGCTTCACAACTTCCTCGAATGAGCAAGGTTCAGACTAACTAATGGCGCTCATAGAAGATAAGTACCCTTGGTACCTATTAGGCTTCTTTCTTTCACAAAATGTCCCCCTCGGTGCAACATGTCTCTCGGCATTTTTGAGAGTTTCCCTCAACCATGAGGGTCTCATTTTGGAGGAGGAGGGATCATGAGGAGGATCAATGGGAATGGTACCCTTGTAAGTTTTCCTTCGACACATCTTGGACATACACCTTCATGCTCTACTTTGAACTCGGGCATACTTGTCACCATCTGTCTCACATCGGGTAGGGCCTTATAATGAAGATGGGTGAACCTTTAGTGCCATAGTTTAGACTGTAGATATGTCTCGCAAGACATGGCTCCCATTGGACTTCCTCCAACTTGATATAAATTTTCAACCTTAAATCCAAGAGTAAATGCTTCTTTGAAATTTCTTTTCCACATGCGTACCTTTCCATCGATGAATGCCACTTTGAATCCTTTGTCTTCCATCGCCGAGATAGACACTAGATTATTCTTTAGATCAGGTACATATGGTACTTGTTGAAGATGAACAGTGCTACCTTGATTCAATTGAAGGGTAAAATACCCAACTCCCTTCACAGGATAGGTGGCGTTGTCTCCAAGGATAATTTCCAAATTTGTATCCTTCTCTATCAGATTTGAAAGAGATTACTTGTACCTGGTGAAGTGCCTTGAGGCACCATATCAGTCAACCAATTTCCCAAAGTATCAGGAGGAGAGGCAGTAGAGAGGGAAGATATAAGACAAAATTCCTTTTGCTTAGAATTTACAACATTAGAATCATCATACCTGGAGCTTCTTGTTCTTTTAGAAGCTTGATCATTTCCACATTGAGTAGCGGAAGCATTCCTTTTCTCTTTGTTGTTGAGCCTGCCATTCCTTTGATTGTTGTTGTTTCCCCTGGAATAATTGTGATCATCATCATGATATGTGTCCCTTCTATTGGGACACTCCCTAGCATAGTGACCAAACTTGTTTCAAATGAGGCATCTTCCGTTCCTTCCATTTTTGAATCTTGGTCTTCCTTAACTTTGCTTCTTTGAACCTACATTGTTCTTCCTCTTAGCATGAGCGGAGAATGTGGTAGGATTATTCCTATTCGAAGGCATCTCTAATTCCATCATCTTTCTTTCTTCTCGAGAACATCTAGTCAACAATTCTTCAAAACCTCGAATTTCGTCGTTATTGAGAATAATAGTGTTGAACACATGCCATTCGAGAGGAAGACCTCCAAGGGCAATGAGAGTGATCTCCATGTCAGCAATATCTTCACCAATCGAAAGAAGATCATTTTTTATCTTGGTAATCCTCATGAAGTAGGATTGAATATCCTCACCTTTTATCTTCTTTATATCCTTCAGCTTGTTCTTGATCAGTGATTGCTCTTCTTAGTGATTGCACTTCACTCTTGCTTGGGCTTTGTCTTCACCTCAGCTCTGATACCATGTTCTTTTAGGATAACAATGGTATGTTCTATGCTTTACAAAAATTTTACTTCAACTTCTTTATGAGCCCAATATCAATTTCAGTTTAGCATTCACATAAACATGTAAGTAAAATGCTAATAGAACATAAATATAAATAGTAGAAGACAAGCCAAGACAAGAGGACAAATATGTGGCAATATGTGGCACCATCCAGGGGGAAACCCCAATGTGGGGAAACCCTTGATCATATGTTCTTTTAGTTTTCAATAGTTCACCAAAGAGTAAAATTTACAAATTTTGATCATTTATAAGAGAAGCAAAAGAGCCCTAACTGGAAAATTCAACACTGGTCAACAAGGCATATTTGACCTCCAAAACAACTCGGTCAAACCCAGTCAACTCGGCCTCCAACAATCCTTTGAATTAGCCCAAAAACAATCCCAAAAATGACAGTCAAACTTGGTAATGCAGAAGTCAAACCTGCAATCAATTCTCTGCAGTCAATGTTGGTCAAACAATACGGAATGCCTCGATTTCTATGACCAAAAATGTGACCTTCCCAAACAGAGATTTCCCTCACAAAAACGCAATCAAACAGTGTCAACACTGGTCAAATTCAGCCTCTTGAAATTTCGAAATTTCGGTCTCCTGAAATTTTGACCTCCTAAAATTTCGGTCACCTGAAATTTCGGCCTCTTGAAATTTTGGTCAAATCTGGTCAATGCCCAAAACAAAAAATGACTATCTTTCTCTTCGCATGTGTGGAGAGGCTGCCCAGAAATCTTTGCAAATAATTCCGAAGGAAGATTTTCCAGATCCGAAGAGTCAGCAACATAAGGGTCATATTTCCCAAAGAAGTGCATAGAGGCAACACAGAAAGCTTCAAAGGGAGATTGATTTTGTTGAAGGGAAGAGAAATGTAGTTGTTGTTGGTCCATAAATTCTCCAGGGGGTCAAACGAATTTCTCCCAGAGGCAGAGTTAGCCAAGATGTCATTTTTCTTGCAGTTCCAGGGTTATGGAGTTGGGGTCTGCGCAAAGGCTCACATAGAGGTAAAACAACTGGCTAGTTTGGTCAGTTGTCACAACAAGATCAAGCGTTATGTTGAGGTATTTGCCTCACAGATATTTCGACCAACTTATTTTGTTGATTGGATTGCCAGTCGAGCATCCATAGATTGTACTCAGATTTTCACTACTACCTAATAATAAAAACCCTCAGTTGCTGCATTGGTTTTCCTAAGTTGGGTTTTTCTAGGGACTTTTGTCCAAAAATAACTGTGTCAAATTTTTGTGTGTGTGCCAGTTTTTTCTTAGTTTCCAGTTTCCGCAATACTTTATTTGTGAAGATTGCAATGTGATTATTTCATTGTTTCCATAGCAATAAATTGCATAATTAACCTATAAGTTAGAAGAAATAATTCTAGTCGCTGTAGGATTTCAATGGTGGAATTTTCACATGGTATTAGAGCCAAGTTTGATCAGATAGGGAAGCTTAGAAGCGAAGGAAGAAATTTGTTATTTAGAGGGAGCAACAAGACGAATTTCTGGAGGTTGTGCAAAGCCTAAGCCAGATAGTACGAGTTGCTTGAGCAAGTTCGATTTTTTTTCAGTCCAAGGTTGTAGATAAATTTGACTTGCCAGATTAAGTGATTCCAACAAGAAAAGGGAGCAACAATCCAGTATTTTCACTGGGCAGATTCCTTGTTTAGGCACAGAAGGGTTTTGCAACAGTTGCTAGAGCACAATCACATCAAGCATAAGAGAAAAGTGCACACGCAGAGGGAGGAATTTCTAGATTTTCCTAAAGGGTTTTCAGTTCCAATTTTCTAGAGGAGATCGATAATTTTCCAGTGGCAGAAATTAGTGCGAATTTGCTAGAAGCATTTAGTTCGAGTTGTTGGGGTTATAGTTCGTGTGCCAATTTTCAAGAGAAGAACATTTGGAAAGGTTGAGCAAGTAGTCCTAGAAAGAAGTGGAAGGAAAAGCAAGGCATACAAAGCAGTTTTGCGCATTCCAAGAGAGAGTGCGAGTTTCAGAACAGGTAGCCGAGAAGGAAAACAAGATGAGGTTTTGGTCTATTTTTTTTCCAATTTTTGAGTTTCACAAATTTTGTAGCTTTGTAGAGATGGACATACAAGATTGCCAAAGTAGGTCATGCGAGTTAGCCAGAATGTAAATCTGGTTAGCAGATTGACTTCCAATTGCCGAAGATAAGTTCCAAAGGAAGTATGAGTTATTCAATGCAACTTGAAAAGCAAAGGGTCCCAACCAGGGACAAGGCTTGAAAGGAGATAGTTGGGCACCAGCTCTAGGAGGAGTGCGAGACACCAGTGTGGCAGATGGGAAGGGTCCAGTGCAGTTGCAACAAGGAGATCAATCAAATCAATTCTAGATTGTTGCAGTAGGACCATCAACTTACTACGAGGGCCCACCGTATTCAGTAGCACGATGGATCAGTGTTAGTGATGCAGTCAGATTCCAGAGTGACAGTTGCAGTCAAGTGCTGAGAAGCGCAAAGTAGTGGTGACAGTAGAGTAGAAGGCTTAGTAGCAGAGTCAGCGACACCACAGATTCCCCAGTAGACAGTGCAGAGACTAGTAGCAGTGAGATGCTCAGGAGACAGATGCAACACAGGGACACAATTGATTCAGTTTTTCGGATGTTTCTTAGTCGCAGTAGCAATAAAAACAATTGAGAGGGAGTTGCAGTAGTTGTAGTTGCAGCAGCAAAAAATGAGAGGGAGTTGCAGTAGTTGTAGTTGCAGCAGCAACAAATGAGAGGGAGTTGTAGTGCAGATGCAGAGTTGGAAGCAGCATCGCAGTGTCAGCAACAACACAGATGCAACATCAGATTTGCGCAATGGTTGGTGGGCGGTGGAAGGAAGTCATAGTAGCCATACATCAACAACGTGACAAAGGGTGATACAAAGACAGGGTGTTGTAGAAGTAGTGCAACACCATAACACCTTCATTGCTAAGAGGGAGTGTTAGTTTTTGTAGCATCGGAGGTGTTCTAGTCTAGAAACTTTTTGGAGACGCTAAAACACAAGAGTTCTCCATAACCTAGAAATCGTTTCTGGAAATTCCACCTAGAAGTGTCTCAATTAGATCACTATTCTATTTTAAAATATTTCCTAAGTCTAAACTTAGGGAAAGGGATTAATTAATCAGAATTAATTGAGATAAGGTGCGAATCATCTAGAAACTCACGAATTGACTCAGATATGATCTTATCCCTTTATTAAGTTTTAATCTTGGTCGTTGGAGTCCCAACAGAAGATTATAAGAAGTTGATGGATAGATGGGGGAGCACACTTAACACACGTGAGGTCGATTTCCTTGGAGAGTTCAATTTTCCAAAGAGTCAATAGTAGATGCCAGAAGAGTTCGAGCCAAGTAAGGGAAGTAGAGACAGAGAGGGGTACGAACAGTGAGTCCAAAGGAAGATTTTCCAGATCCGGAGAGTCAGCAAGGGTCATCTTTCCCATAGTGGATGTCCAAAGGCAACGCAGATAAATTCCAAGGGAGATCGATTTTGTTGAAGGGAAGAGAAATTCAGTTGTTGTTGGTTCGGAAATTCTCCAGGAGGCCAAGTGAATTTCTCACAAAGGAAGAGACAACTAGGACGTCATTTTTCTTGCCATTTTGGGCTTAGCAAGTTGGGGTTTGCACAAACACTACGCATAGGCTCATGTAGAGGCAAAATGACTAGCTAGTTTGCTTTGTTGTCGCAGTAGGATTAGGGGTGGTGTTGAGGTATTTTCCTCAGATATTTCAGCTAGTTTATTTCGTTGATTGGATTGTCAGTGTGGCATCCGTAGATTGTACTTAGAATTTCACTCTTGCTCAATAAAAAACCCTCAATTGCTACACCAGTTTTCCCAAATTGGGTTTTTTCAAGGGCTTTTGTCCAAAAATAATTGTGTCAAATTTTTGTGTGCGCCAATATTTTCTCAGTTTCTACTTTATCTTTTGTAATATTTTATTCGTGAATATTGCAGTGTGATTATTTTGTCATTTCCATAGCAATTGAATACATAATTAATCTATCGATTAGAAGAAATAATTCTAGTTGATGAAATAGGATTTCAATGGTGAATTTTCCACAATATACATTGTGATAATGAAAGTTGCATAAAGTTGACAAAGGACCCAATGTTTCATGCTAGAACAAAGAATATAAATAATAAATACCACTAGATCAAAAGTCTGGTACGAGATGGGGTTGTGAAGCTACACTATATTGCTACAGATGAACACGTAGCTAATATTTTGACAAAATCATTACCAAACAAGAAGCTTGAGTACCTAAGAGGTAAGCTTGGTTTGGTGAATATCTCTTCTCTGATTGAGAGGGAGGGATGATGGAAAATATATTCTTCTCTTTATGTGTCATGCACTAGACCAAGGATAATAGTCATAAGTTTAGCAATGACCATAAAGAAAGAATCAGGTTCGAAGGATTGGATAAACATCTAAGATTAGAACCTCTTGAGGATCATAAAATCCAAGATAGAAGTGAACCTATATACCGATACTCTTTGAGGATGAGGTAGTGCATCCAAGATAAGAGTAGTCAAAGAGGATTGACAATCCAAGATAAGAATGGTCCTAAAAAGACATACCTAGTGAACATTTGGAAGGGGTATGTACCTTTACAGGTAGTGTGGTATCTCACGTAAATTCTCCCAACATGATGCTCTCATATAAGTTGGGCTTGTTAGGTTAAGGCCTTGTTGACAATGTTGGTTGTAATATAAATGCTCAAGAGATGGTTTATCAATCCGACTCTTCTTATGAGAATACTTCAAGTTTGAGATTCCTTGTACCTCATGATGGGATTATGAATACCTCCCTAATTAAGAGGGAGTGTTGAAAAATGTAACTAGTTTTGGTCTTCATATTGACCTTTGTAAACATGACATTGTATATTTTATATATAAAAAGAAAAAGAAAAAGAAATATTATTTGTAAAAGTATGGGTTTCATGCAAGTCTAGGTCAAAGCATGTTCTTCATGCTTCTAGGACTTTCTAGGTCAAAGAAGATTTTTTTGTCATGTATTATAGTCTCATTTGGACTCATTGTAACAAAAGAAAATAATTATTTTTGAGTGAAGAAAAAAAAATTATCCTCCAAGACCAAGTCAGCCCCAACAAGGGCAATTCGGCCTAAAGAGGCCTATTCAACCCCTCCAAAAGGCTATAAATAAAGACTTTGTCTCATTTGGATCACTCACTCAAGCAAGTTCGATCTGCAATAGTGAAGGAGAAGGAAGAGCGAAAAATACAAGAAGAGGAAGAAGTCGAAGAAGGAAGGTCTCTTGAGAAAAACATATTTTTCTGTCCAGACGTGCGAAGTTGTCTAGGTTTTCTATGTGAGTTGCAGGGGCCGAAATTGCAGGTCCAAGTTGCAGGCCTTGTTGTAGAGCCGAAACTCTGAGGTGAAGCTGCTTTTGTCTTCATTGTCTTTGGAAGGACCTAGTTTGTTTGAAGAGATCTTGTTGGTGGGTTGGCTTTGTGCTTGGGAGGAATTTTTGCTTTGGTCTTGGGTCTTGGCTGTCTCATTTTGAATGGATTCTATAAGAAGAGAAGTATTCGTTCTGGGCTTTCCCCTTGGAAGGATTTTTCCCTAGCTTAGAGCTTATATCTTATGTACTTTGTCTCTTTGTGATCTTCATTGTTTTGGTAATTACTTGATGAAAAAGAAATGAAAGGCCAACTAACATCACAAGTGATTATCAAGGAAAGTCAAACATAATATACAAGATTATTGATTTTCCAACAATACTAACCATCTTGGAGGTCATTTATAGGCAAGGTGGGTTCATGAGGGTGTTTAAGAAGGTCTAGTAGGACACATGACTTAGAGGACCCCTAGGCTTTTTGCTTTACTTTTATGTAAATGTGTGGCTCATCTTGTAGAGGTTGTTATGTCTAGAGAGCACACTTAGTTTATATCTAGGCATGGATCTCCTTATGTATTTTCTACACATGGCCTAGGTGATCATCTCCCTAGCACTTCAAGAATTTTTTAGAGGTATCCATCACTTGAGGCCACTCTACAAATTTTCACGTGAAGATAACTCTCAAGGTGGCTTCACAACTCTTTAGGAACTAATCACAACACCATAGGTACTTGAGGGTTCTTCTTCATGCACCTAATGTCTCCATGCCATGCTATGTCACAAATTTAGAAGCACTCATCCTTCTCATATAGTTGGAGGCATGTGTCACGACTCTTTAGGAACTAATCACAACACCATAGGTACTTGAGGATCCTCCTTCATGCACCTAATGTCTCCATGCCATGCTATGTCACAAATCTGGAAGCACTCATCCTTCTCATATAGTTTGGAGGCAAGTGTCACGAAATTTGATGAAATTTGATTGTGTCACTCTCCATGGCCTTTTGTCTAGTGTCGAGCATGGACATTTTTGTTTACCGAGAAGGGTTACCAAGGGGTGATACCAAGGCTATTAGCATCTTGCAAGGAATCGTTTGAGATAAGTCACTCTCAAGAGTTGTACCAATGAAATAAGCATTATGCAAGGAATCTTTTGAGATAGGTCTCCCTCAATAATACGAGCTACCCCATAGTTTCACTACTGCCTAAGTATTACTCCCCTAACAAAATTTACAAATTCTTTGTACTCCAACAAAATTGTTTTTCCATTTAGTTGTTCTACAAAGACTAGGGTTTGTAGATTTTTACATAGAAAGGAGTGTCAGACATTATATATGAGAGTTACAACAATAGTATTTGGTTGAGTCTTTCACAACACATATAGACTATATCCTTAACCATCCTACTTAATTCCTCAATCCATAAAAGTGATACATCTTGCTATTTATAGAGTACTATAACAAAAAAACCCAAAGGCTTATATAAGACCAAAATTTAGATATCACTAGGGGGCTTTTAACATACTTAAAGGTACAAGGAAGATCAAAATAGTATACAAATTCTATCTAATATGACACTACTTGCCAAGGTTCCAATATATATATATGACCGCACATTAACAATGAAAAACTTCAATATCACTCATAATGTATTTAACCAATATAAAAAAATGATTATTGCTCAATTATTCAATAAAAATAAACTAAAGAGAGAATATAGAACCTTGCCAAAAAGAGAAAAACACTCTTACATTTATAATCGAAAATGAGATAATAATGTTCATACCTTCAAAGCAAGAAAACTCGAATACAAAAACTGTATATAGACTTTTAACTTTATACTTATGATACCAATGATCCCACCATTAATGAGTAGCAGCTTGGTTAACTAAGACCATTTTACATTAACTATCCACCCACTCTTAGCTTTATACTCCAATACAAAATCTCTACATAGACTCTTAGCTTTATACTTAGAAGTAATCTAAGTGATAGACATTTTTGTTTTTCTTCTGGGCATTTTTTCTGGATAGTTTTCCCTGGAATCCAATAGGATTCCATTGGAATCTTAAAATTAAGCTGGATAATCTATAAAAGTCGAACAAAGGGCAAAGGGTTTTTTAGGGCACTGAATTTTAAATAACTAAAATTCACAATCTAGCTAAAAATTGTATCGTTTATTCCAAAAAAGATGGTAAAAACTGTAGTAGTTAGGTTGTTTCTTATACCTATGCAAAAGCCTTATCCACCCTACAAACTTTTAACTCTGGATTTGATTTCAACTTCCCCTAAGGCCGTTTGGAAAGTATTCTAATTATGTAATTATGACTACATTAGCCTGATCCATGGGACTTGTGTCTTTTCCCAAAGAATCGATGGGATAGCCCCAATCAGGGTTGGAATTTCAAAACATAGTCACCCGTCAAATTTGATAGTTTTCACACTTTCCCGACCCATTTCCTAATATCAAGTAAGGATCTTGACGACTTTGTAAAATTTTGAACTGTATTTGACGGGCAAATCACCCCATGACAAGCAAATTGCCAGTCAAATTTCATCCCATGGCCCCAGTAAATGCTACATTAACCCACCACAGTCGCCTTTTCCCTTATATTTACATGCGAGACCGCCCGACATTCCCACCGGTTTTGAATTAGTTTGCAGTCCTTGAAGAAGTCCATGTTTTTCCAATCTCTTGCGCCCCTCTACTTTCAGTCATCTTACAGTTCAACTTGCAACCATGGGCATGCAGCGTTAATGTTGTGGCAGGTGTTATAAAAAGCTGCAGTCTAAAGAGACTGCTTTTTTGCCTCAATTACGGAAATTTTGGCCATATTTTGAAAAAAACCGGCAGGGATTTTTGTAAATCGAAGTAAAAGCTGTCAAATTTCATAATTTTAGGTGCCTTGGAAGTTTTTGATGGCACTGAATCCATTTCCACCATCAAAAACATGATAAACACTGCCTAAACACTACCTCTAAAAGATTTTTTGAAATTTTTTTGCCTAAATTCCGAACACTTTTAGCCGTCCAGGGAATTCCTCCACCTTGGTAGATGACTCCTCATAAAAGTCATCAAATTCGAAGTATTTGTTTGAAATCCAACAGTCATCAAATTCGAAGTATTTGTTTGAAATCCAACAGCCTATAGACCACGGTATTAAAAGCCGCATAGCAACGTGGATATTGGCTGCTACACTTGTGGCCCTACCATTAATGAGTATCGACCTAGTCAACTTCTGACCCCACTATTAATGATTATCAATCTGGAACATGACCACATAAATTAATTAACCAAATACCCCATAAGAAAGTGATTTGAATAAAGCCCAAAGAATATTCCACGTAGTTGTTGCTAGTCCAAAGCAGGTTTAAGTAAATCAACTTGTTAAATTCCCCCAAATAAAAAGCGTTGAATAAGGTCCAAAGAAGATTCCACCTAGTTGTTGCTAGTCCCGAGCAGCTTTTGAAAAACAAAAGCAACGTGTTAAGTAGCATTCACCACAAACAACCAGGATACTCAGTTAGGTCATGCAACTTATAGTCGAGAGCTAGTGAATCAAAAAGCCAAAATTCAAGACAACTAACATTTATTCTTTCTTAGTGATAATCAATCAACACAACAAATCAGACATGAAAAGTTCCGTTGACTATACAATCTATCAATAGTTAGTTATTTTCAGCAGTGGCAGCGTGTTAGCGTGGATTGTTGTCAAACCCGTGTGCAAAGAATTACATTTAACTACAATCTTAATTAGTTAGGCCATTGAATTATAACCCCTGTTGGAGCTCGCATTCCAATGTCTACACCTAAATCTGACATCAAAACCTAAAAATCTAACTCGAGAGGAGAATCTGCCAGGAATTACATGGAAAATGATTTTCAAAAATTCATAACTAAAAACATATGTATGAACACTATAAAATGCCGGTCATTCAAACCACAAAACAAAGCAAGAAATCAATCTCCAGCCTATAAAAACTAAATCACCAATGTACAGCTAAAATACTTCATATAATTTCTACTCGAAAACTCAAAACATCCGATATCTACATTATGTCTGTAATTTTCCCTAGGTGTTGTTTTGCAATCAATTCCAGGTTTGACATGCGATTTCCCTATGTGTTGTTTTATAACCAATTCCAGGTTTGAAATTCGATTCATTTCTACAAGGCTTGCCAAATACTTCCTGTATGACTTGATACCAATCCAGTTCTCAAGAATGGAAGTTGATTTCAAATGCTGTTAAGGAATATTACACCTAAGGACTAACCATGTAATTGAATGATAAACCTCCCAAATATTAATAACACAGGAAAATGGCAACTCTGTTGATGCATAACTCTACAAAAAGTTATGGTGGACACAAGTGTTGGGGCAGAAAACAAAATGGGAATAAGACTGCTTAGCTGGCAGTCCAATCACCCAAACCAGACATAATTTCAGAGAAGGGAAAATGCCACCATATCCCTAGTATTATGTTTTAACATGACGTTAATAAAAACATATTAACAGGCATGAGTATCAGCAATATCTTTCAACGCATTTAGTATGATAGAAGGACCAGTGAAAAAACATGTTACTCGTCGACTTCATCATTCTAATGCACTTGTGAACTCTAATCCAATCGTTTTAAGATCCTTCATTCTATTCCATCTTTGGGTCACCCCGAGGGAGACAAATATAGGGCAGTAATGTCATGATAAATGCTAACGTCTATTTATGATAGGAATATCACACCAAAAACTGAAAAAAGAACACTAAATATAGGAAAGCAGAGGAAAAGCCTTCACAACTAGCTTGCAACTTTCGAAGGACCTTGTATGATCCTTTCAGAAGCTAATTCAAAATCGATTATAGACATTCTACTGAGATCTATCTTTGAAATGGTTCAAGTTATAGTAAGAGTTACATTATTTTGGTTCTGGTGAGAATTTTATCTGTATGTTGTTGGAAAAGCCCTAATCCTCATAAAACCCCAAATATTAAGTTTGAAAACTTGCTACTCTGGCAACAGATTCGCATTCAGACATACTAGTACACCTATGCGTCCAGTGACTTTGTAATGCATCATTGCCTGTCCTTTGTCCTTAAACAACAGAGCAGGGGAATTGATTTTTATAATTGTCAAATATCTGCAAGGATTTTTAAGCCCCTTTTATCGCTAGGATTACCAGTTGAGATAAAGGGTAATAAGCGCATTCCTTTTCTTCTAACAGGATCAGTACCAACATTAAAGCCAATCTGAATTCAGAGAAGAAAAATCGATTTTTATAATTGTCAAATGTCTGTAAGATTTTCTTGATTTTTATAATTGTCAACTGTCTGTAAGATTTTGTAAGTCCCTTGTCTCACTAACGTTCCCAGCTGAGATCAAGGGTAATAAGTGCATTGCTTTTCTCCTAATAAAATCAATACCAAAATTAATGACGGCTTGAATTAACCGACAAACAATGCATGAAATCTAACCAAAGAAACATTCTCCCAGGAGCGTTCCCATTGTTCAATTCCGATCAGAATTCTTTAACTTTGGCTATAGAAAAATCATCTTCGAATTCTCTTTCAGAAAACCTGGCATCTGCGTTTTGTGTTTCGTATGCAAAACAAAAAACCAAAAAACCTGGTAACAAACACACCCTTGAACTGGGTGAATAAATTAGAGCATGTAATGGACATCAGTAACGCCTCCTTCTACCAAAAGCTCACAACTTCTCCTAAATATCTATTATGATTACTGGGCTTTGTTTGCAAGCAGCCATGAGACTATGAGGGAAATCCTCGGGTAGTACGGCCACTGGGGAATTTCCACACTGCTTTTGAATTGCAAGCCCAAGTTCATAGCCTAAAACTCTAGCAACTGGTACAGCAACTGCATTTCCAACTTGTACGTACCTATTCAACAGACAGCAAGGATTAGAAGATAATATTAAAGGAAAATATGGTATTATAATACGCAGGGCAACAAATTCCTTGAGTTCCATAACAGCTGCCAAATGTCAACAGGCAAAAATGAGTAAATCTAACCTTTGTTTCACGGTACCAAATAATTTATAATAATCAGGAAACCCTTGTATGCGGGCATTTTCTCGAATTGTGAGCACACGATCCTGTTCTGGGTGTAATATAACCTGAGAGAGAAAACAGAGTAATTTGCAATTCCCCTGTTGATTATGCACAAACAGTATAGGGACTTCAATTAATAAAGCAACTTCAGAACTAAGTTAGCGAACCTGATTGTGAGGCTCGGCTCGAGTAACAACAGTTGGAACAATCTCGTCCCACCATAGTCTTCCAAAGGGCCTGAAAATGAAGTAATATCATAATCACACAAAGAATCTAGAAAGGAAAGTAGATATACAACATACCTTCAGAAGTTCCAAAACTACACCATAAACTCACCAAAAAAATAGCACTAAAAGGATCGCATCTCTTGCAAAGAAAGCGGATTCTATATTGTTCCTAATTTCCTAATTTCCTCTTTGTTAAAAGGAAGATACAACCCACTCCGCTGATCAATTTGCAGATGCAGAGTCAAATGCCACTGTCATTTATGGCTATTAAATTGTACCAAACATGCATTTTCATTTATGGCTATTAAATTGTACCAAATATGCACTTCCTTCCAGGAGCTCACAGTTTCAAAGTTCCTTTGAGAGGTCACAATTTCAAATCCAAAGGGAAGTAGGGTATGTACAAGTGGGTTCCTTGTCTCACAAACAAGGGTATCCCATACACCAATTTGGTGTCTGGTTTGGTTATGACATTAAAATTAGATTATTATTATTTAGTTGTTTGTGTGATTGTGATTTATTTGTGAGCAGGGTGTGTTGAAGATTTTTGATCCTCAGCTTTTGGTAGATGGGTGGGTGTGTGGAGTTTTCTTTGACTCTCCTTTTGCACTTTCTTGTGCACATTTCCTTTCTGCATTTTTGGCCCGTGGTGACCAGCATTCAAATTTGAATGTGTCAGGCCCTTCCAAAGGGTTTTGGCCCTGCAGAGAAGTGTTCCTCGAAATTTTTCCCCAAAAAAGTTTAAAATCTAAATTTTAGATGTTAATTGAGAAGTAGAGGGCTTGGAGTCTCGGGTCTTTAAATTCCTGGTATACATGGTTTACAGACTGTTAGATATACTCTTGGTGTTATAGTGGGAGCCACTAGGTTTGATATTGGGCCTCTCCCAGATTACTCCAATGAATTACAAATTCACCATGGTTGGAGACAAAAAATAAAAAATAAGGAAATGAAAAGTCAATTGAGAAGTGGTGATTTGATAGAAATGTGCTTCAAAAGAAGGGTGATTTTTTAATAGCCCGTCAACATTAATTTCAGATAATCCACTTTGAACCCGTCCAGGCTCTTCCAAAGGGTTTTAGCCCTTCGGAGAAGTGTTCCTCGAAATTTGCCCCTAAAAAGATTTAAAATCTAAATTTTGGATGTTAATTAAGAAATGGCGGTTTGATAGAAATGTGTTTCATAAGAAGGGCGATTTTTTAATAGCCCGTGAACATTAATTTCAGAGAATCCCTGTCACATCTACCACATCAGACATTTAAGGGTCTGGATGGATTCAAATTTGATAGCGATCATATTTTGTTCGAATAAGCAACAAAGCAATTTGCAAGGGCATGCCGCATAATCAAATTTTGTTGGTATAAGCAACAAGACAACTTGCAAGGGCATGCCACATGCTTATCTTGAATATACATCATCAATTTTTTATACAAATAGACATTGCTAATGGGAGGAAGCTGCGGATAAATAGCAATGCTACTCTGCCTAGCAGAACAAGTAAGAATACCTCTCTTTATATTTAAGAATTACATCGTCAGAGTCCCATGCCACCGGCGACTTTGGGGGTCTACTAAACTGTCAAGTCTCTGGAAGTATCTCCTGTAACGGGCAAGAGTAACAGCAACAATGCACAACTGTTGCTTCATAATTACTTACAGTGTGGTGGTTATCATAGGAGGGGTGGTGGAATATCTGACAGGAGGCATAGTCTACTTGGCAGGAGGTTTGGGAATGGGATTGATGTTACTGCTTACAGGGCAGATGAGCCTCAGAGCCTTCAAAAAATGCTGCAATCTACTTCTTTTCTCCCATATCTTCTGTATTCCCCATCAGATATATAGTATGTGCTCTTTGTGATCCAATCAGCAACTTTAGAATGATGTTTCATTTTTTCACCGGGATATTTGCAAATAAACAAAACCACCCTCAGTGTATAACTATTGTCAATGTCGTCATGGGTTCAGATCCATTTGTATACAAACCCAAAATCCATATCTTGATTCATGACGATTGGGAAAAACGGCATATCTTATATTTCATGATCACGATATCAATTCTCAAATCCTTGACTAGGGTTTTGACTTGTATTTTAGCTGTTAATTAATATGTTTGTATTGATGCCATATTCTAAGACAAATTTTCATCCATTCTGACGTGCTAGTTGAATATTCGTTCAACATAGACACTTACGTGCCCCTTTTCCTAGGATTAAATTGATTTGACCTAGCAACAAAATAACACATGGGATCATAGCAAAGATTTATTATTGGGTTTATGCCATCGAGTGATATTCTTTTGTCATTGTTAGAGAAAACTTTGAGTTCAAGTTGATCCTTCGTGGCTTCTTGTGAATGTTCAGAAAGTATAGATTCATTAGAGTTCCCTTGCTTAAAAATCTTAAAATTTAAAGCCAGCCTCTTACTGTATGAGATATAGGTGTCACTTCAACTTTGTGACAAACTTTAAGGAAAAATCAGAGCATGAAAGTTTTAGCTATGTAAAAAGTGGCCACCGTTATAGTCAACCATCTATTACACACTCACATTAAATATACATTAAAGAACCATTCACCTGACCAAGAAAGACGTGCCCATATAAACCATTTGGGATGTGTATTCATAGAGGAATGATGACTCTGAGGTGTTGAAGACTCGTTACATGCATTCAACTTTGAGCATCTTTGTGGCTACGGGTGAGAACTCAATAGATAGTGAAAATTATTGCTGGGATGGCTCATAGCAATGCTTTACCAGCAAAGCATTGTGAAAAACAATGAGTAATGGAACACCCATATGTTGCCTTGCTATTTTGTGCAGACAATAGTTAATTTGATTTTAATTCTGGTCAGCTTGAGTTAAGTTTTGTGCAAACTTCAATGAATCGTGCATAACTACCTATTTGCCTACTCGTGTATTTTGAGATCTAAAGAATTTTGCATGAACTCATAGAGGGAATATGAATGACATACAAATTATAGCTTGGGTTAAGTTTTGTTCAAACTTCAAGGGGTTGTATATAACTACTTATTCTCCCACCTGTATATTTTGAGATCTATAAGAATTTTGCATTAACTAGGAGGAGATCTGAATGGCATATAACTACCTATTTGCCCACTTGTATATTCTGAGATTGACAAGAGCATCGAGTTGTATATAACATATGAACATGGAGTCGTATATAACTACGTATTTGCCCACTTTATGTTCTGAGATTTACAAGAATTTTGCATGAACTCATAAAGGATATATGAATGGCATGTAAATTATACATTGGTAAGAATATAGCTTCGTACTAGTATATTTATCTAGTAAGAGAATATATTTGATGAACCTACACGTTTTGTCCAAAATTGAAAGAGTCGTGCATAACTATCCATTTGCCTAGTTGTGCATTTTGAGATTTATAAGAAATTTGCATGAACTCATAGAGGGTATATGAATGACATACAATTTACCCATTGGTAAATGCCATGAATACAGCTTAGTGCTAAAATATTTATCTAGCAAGAGTATCTATGTTATGAACCTACACTGGTAACTGCTAGTAAACTGACTAGAAAAAATGATATTATGATTGAAAATGATTTTATAGTCGATGCTGCCGGAGCAAGAGTAGGCATGACTTTTGCTATCCAAAGCAGGTCTTGTTACCCCTCCTAGTAAAGGTACCTATAATTATATTTCACCTGGATACAACAGAGCACACTGGAGGCATGGTTACTTTTGGCTATTCTCTGATCTCAATACACAGAGTTCCCGATTCAAAATTTCAACAAGGGCGCATTTTGTTCAGTATCATGCACTCTTAACATGCCACGTTAAAATTTTGGCAAAAGCAGGTATTTTTAAGCAAAATTAAGCAAGCTAAGGGAAACATGGGTTTAGTAATGCATGAGAAAAAACGGAAACCTACATTTACGTTGCGTGAGAGATGTTTTATGTTGCATGTGATATAGAGCCTCTGTTTTATGTTGCATGTGATGCATAGAGCTTCCTATCACACGTGCCAGCCTCCTCAAGCCCAAAAATAGCAAAACATTGAGTTCTAGCATCCATGCAAGCAAAAACCGACAGTTTCCAGCTCATACATGAGAATTATTCAACTGGGCCTATAGAAAATGCCCTAGCTCCAAATTAGGCATGTGATAACTCATTGGAATTCTCATTATGTGTCGGGGCAGCCAAAGGGGACAACAACGTTGAGCTCCATTTTCAAGTAATCACGAGCCTTTTTCCAGAATATTTCAACTTAGATCAAATCAAATGCGGGAACATTCAGCCATTTCTTGGGGAACACATCCTTGAAGATTTAACAACTATTTCAAGTATGAATTCAAAGAAATAATTATTTATGGACCTTATCTTCTCTAAATGGATGGATCCATCCACCTTTTTGCAGGGATCTATTATTTCTCATCATACATGTAACTTTGGATCCTTATTTTATGATTTTTAGTTTTTAGAAGTAGACTAGATCTATAATTTCCTTGCTAAATCGAAAGAAATTCCCCAAATATTATTACTTTAATGTAAAGGAAGGTCCTTACCTCCTCTATATAAGGAAGGAGTTCTTTATTTATAATTCACAGTTGGATAGCAAGAGTATTCCTCTCATAGAGGGTGGAGGTGAGGCGGGAATATTGGGTAAAACATAAACAAATAATTTATTTATGTTTTTCCCAATAATTTCCAAAACCCCCACCCTCATGTATGAAGTATTCTTCTCCCTAAGGTTTATTGAAAGATTTTCTTGGTTTTATTGGGGTTTTCTAAATCGAAAGAAATTCCCCAAATATTATTACTTTAATGTAAAGGAAGATCCTTACCTCCTCTATATAAGGAAGGAGTTCTTTATTTATAATTCACAGATAGTTGGATAGCAAGAGTATTCCTCTCATAGGGGGTGGGGGTGAGGCGGGAATATTGGGTAAAACATAAACAAATAATTTATTTATGTTTTTCCCAATAACTCCCCAAACCGCCACCCTCATGTATGAAGTATTCTTCTCCCCAAGGTTTATTGAAAAAATTTCTTGGTCTTATTGTGGTTTTGAGTTTATTATGTGACACATCTTTCAATCTAGTAGGCTGTTCTTTCTTGGTTCTATCAGCAATATTTTTAAAGGTTCGATTTGTAAATGATTCGAGATCACCACCACAAGGTGTGGTGACATCAATGCACTGAGGGACAACACTAATGTGGAAAGAGGTGTCTAAGACACAAGCCTTCATCTCCCTTTTGTTGATGTGAAGTAATCACTAAGCCTCTTTGCTAGGTAAACCATTGTGTGGGTTCCCTAGGTAAAGGTTGGGCTTGTTTCATGCCATAATAGTCAATCCTTGGGCTGAGGGAAATCCTATTGAGGAATCCTTTGTAGTGGGTTTCTTGACTTTACAAGTTTACCATGATCAACCAAGAAACTATCCATCCTTGCATTTTCTCACCGCCCCACCCCCGATCCATTATTTTGGGTAATTGATCTAAGGAGAGCCATTCTTCTTGATATCCTCTCATCCTTAGCATTCCCTTAACTTCATCTCCCTTGAATGTTGGCACTAATCTTCACATCCCTCCATCACCACTATATTCCATTGTCCTCTTAAACCCAATTCAATCACTAGGGTTATTTGTGACATCACCTTGCTCCTTATTGTTTATGCCTAAGCAATGTCAAGGCAACACCCTCAAAGCTAGAGGGGAGCCAACATAAAGAGGCAAGGTAGGGTGTTGAAGTGTCAGTGGGTAACTTATCGAGGTTCCACTCGAATTGTACAGTGTGGGTTGGAGCTTTTATCATTGTAATGTACAATTTGAGAGGTAACATTTTCAGCCCTATTGTTGGGGACAAAGCTCAATTAACTCGGTATTTCAACAACAACAATGGGTGTGTTTCTTTTTGATCAGTGGTTGGCATTGATGTCAACAGAAGCAGCACCAGGGGCTACCCAGATCTTGCATGGGCATTTTGACTTGACAACTTACTCTATTCTGAGTCAAGGATCTTCTAGATGGATTCTACTCGTCGATATGTTTCCGCTAATATATGGCACTCCACGTAATTCTTCACGGTTGAGAGATATTCATGTTTGAAGTTAGTAACCCCAGTTAGTGGGCTAAAACCCTATGGGGTTGTGGTACGGCACTCATAATTCGTTGTGGTCATTGAATAGTAAATAATTAATAATGTTTTTTTTCTTAAAATCCCTCCAATGTTCACTTCTTGAGGACCCTCTCAACTCAAAACATTCATATAAATAGTGACCCTCATATCCTCCTCTAGTAGGGATTTTGTCGCTTCAAACAGATCATCGTGGCATTTTCACTATAACTTCTTTTTTCTGTGAAGAACTTTGGAAGTTGAAATTAAAACCCATTTGAGCCGAAATCTTGATGAACCTCGTGACCAAATTTCAGATCTTGGTTCGCTATATTTTCGGAGATATGATCTAAGGAAGTAGAGTTTTTGCAAGCTATCAAATTCCATGTCGAACAGGTGACGTTGGGAAAATCGTCATAACTGTCTCTCTGAGCATTGGATTCAAATTTCGTAAATAATGACAGAAAGAGGACAGACTGTAATTTGTTGGGTATCATTTTCAGGGCCGAAGGTTGCAACAGTGACACGTGGCACTTCGTACAAGTTCGCTCTACTGAACTAGGATATAATCAGGTCATCATGGGAGATTGGACATAACTCTTTCTTGAAGAATCCAATCTTGATCAAACCTGTGGGGTTGGAAACAAGACTCAGAGGGCTACCACAGGACGAAATTTCAGACCCTCGAGATCCGAAATTACATAGATACAACAGATTCAATATCAAGCTCCTAGAAGGCAAGAAAAAGCATGCATTCAAGGATCACTGCAGTAAGGACCACACATCAACAGTCAAGGGTAAGTCTCCTACAACAAGGTATGTATGATTAGTGTTTACATTTGAAATATGAGTATCATCTTTGACATATGTTTTTGTAGGACAACGTAAGTACATACGGGGTCTCGGTTATATCTTTATGTTCCTATATGTCACAGTTAGTTTTGATACCACATTTCGGATGTCTTATTCTTGATACTACACTTGATGCTACATATTCTTGATGCTACACCAAGACTGCTAAATCTATATGATGTTGTAAGTTCATGTTACTTGTCTTGTCATAGTTGATAGAATGGTCTCTGTTGTTGTACTTAGAACTTGGTCCATCACAAGTCTAGGGTCTGTCATCAATTTTTATTGTATATATATTTAGGTCAGTTTTGGATATAGTCTTGCATAGAGTCCAGACCTATATTAAGAGTGGGAGTCTTTGTCTACTATTGTAGCAAGTTAACAACAAAGTGACAAGCACACTTCAGCTACGCATTGTAATTTTAATTTGTATTTATTCATTATTATGCACTTACATGTGTTTTGCAGGCAGAGGTAAGTTGAAGGGTATTTTGTTTTGTTTTGGGATTGGTTTTGCTGGGCAAATTTTTCATGTAGGTAGAAGAAGATTCAAGTACAACTTCAAGCAAGATTCAAGAGAAGAAGTATCAAATCAAAGGAAGCATTGCTGTGGGACATCCTTTGAAGACATGACAACCATTCGTATATTGTGAAGAAGTGTCAAGGCCAAGAGTCATCATTGTAAAGTTATAAGAGTCATTTGTAAAAGTGTCATCATTGGAAGAGTCATTATTGTAAAAGAGTCAATCATCCTAGAGTCGAAAAGGCATTATTGGGAGGTATAAGAGTCTCTGTTGGGATGATGTCATGGTTGGGTTGCAGGTCATAGTGTGTTTGGGTGTTCAGTCAAAATCATTGTAAATCATATTGTAGTGTGGATCATTGTCCTTGGTACAGGAATCCACACTCTTGTCTCATTTCAATCATTATAGGGTGGTAGGGAGGTGCTAGGCTAGTGCATGAAGTTGACTAGGTTGGTCTAGGATGTTGGGGCATCCATTCAGTTGACTACTGAAGAAACTAGGGTGTTGGGGCGTCCTTCTAGTGGGAAATGGAGAAGAATGCTTTTCAAGAATTCTAAGAATTTGTTGCTTTCATTTCAATTGGGGCTAAAGATTAAAGAATTTATTAGAAAAGCGTTCGGTGGTTTTCGACCCGAAGGGGGTTTTCCAACTAAAATTCTTGTGTCTACTGTGTTCTTTTATTTATTGTTATTACTGCATAAACATTAATAATAATTGAAGATTAACTAATGCTATGAAAAGATTTAAAAGTGATAATTGCTAAGGAATACTGATTCAACCCCCCCTCTCAATATTTCCAACATTTCTCAACACTCTTTCATGGAAATTGCACAAAGAAACGAATCCCTTCATCCTTACAAATTTTCAAAACTTTGTTGGATGTAACAATGAGCACATCCAACAACTATGAAGGCTCGAGAAGCAAGCTCATCTTAGCGACTCCACCAATGCATTTTGTCAGGAATAATCAATAACTCTTGCAAATTCTTCTTTAAACCTTACTTTGAAGTTTTATAAGTCAAGACAAATGGAGCTTCTCCCATGTACAACACAATGCTATGCTCTAGTTGATTTTCCAAAATGTCGGGTTTTCCCCATGAGCATTCTTACATATGGTGATTGTCCCCTAACATATCCATTCATAGCAATGCCCTCTTTCATGAAGACAATGTGATGAAACTTTTTGCCCTTGGCTTGAAGGGATGTTCAACGGGTTGGTTCAACAACCTTAGCAAAAGTTCATTATCTTTTAGTGGCAAAAGCTCATGGAAAAAGGTCTTGGAAGATAATGAGAACAATTCTTTTGTAGAGAATGTGACAAGCCATATGGTAGAGCTTGAAATTTCTGGCTACCTAGAAGGTGCTATTAACGTAGTTAATTATTTTCTATTACTTGTACAAATTAATTCTTCTGCTGGAAGTAATTAATAATAACATGAACAACACCATTCACAAGATAAAAATTGTAGCAAAATATACAAGAAACCAATCACATATTTGACACACTGACACAATTGATAAACGTCCTTGGAAAAACTCCAATGTGGGGAAAACCAATTTTCAGATCTAAGGGTTTATATTATTATCTTTAGCAAAAATTGCTATGGAGAAATTGAGACTGCTTGCTTGACACTGGCAAAGCTCTGCCAATATTTTATCTTCACCTCTCCTAATCAAATCAATCTGAAGAAACCCCATGGCTTCCTCTTCTACAATTCACAATACCTCAACAACTCGCACTGGCAACATGGAAACATGCACTGATATTTTGGCAATTCCCACTATCTCTTGGCAAACTCACACTGCCTTTTGGAAACTCGATTTGCCTCCTGGAAATCTCAATCTACCCTTCTTCCAATTCGCACATCCTTTGGAAAACTCGCACTAGCCTCTAGAAGATGCACTGCCTCTTGAAAATAATCTCGACCTCTACTCTTGCCAATTTACTGAGCAACTCAGCGTCCTCATGAAGCTCACAACCTCATTAGAAAAACTTAGTGTCCTGCAGAAAATAATTGTTAGCAAAAACCTCAAGCATTTCGTCTCCTAATCACTGTTGCTAAAACCCTCTTGGTGTCTCGCTGAAAATCACCCACTCAATGTGTCTCCAAGTTGCCCATCAATTCCCTTTATAATCTCTCATTCACAAATGAACGACCACAATTAGAAGTTCACTTAATCCAATCAATGGCTAAGATCATCTTAGAAACTTTCTATAAGCTTCTAGAGGTAAATCAATCTTATCCCAACTAATGTGAATTAATTATCCACTTTCCCTAAGTTTAAACTTAGGAAATATTTAAAAAATCACTAATCGACATAGCTAAGATATTTTCCCGGGGTGAAACTTAGGAAAAATTACATGGGCTTGGAGATAATTGTTAAAATTGGAAACTAGGGCCAAATTCCACCTTAGGACAACTCATATGATGGAGATGATTATTGCGTTGGATTCCTCTCTTCGAGAGGTCCAATTTTGAAATAAAGGCCATCTCATTCTGACAAGCAAAAATGGAATTTTGAATTTATTCTTTCTCATGCACAAATTGTCAAGGTCGGCCTTAATCAAATGTAGGCCCATGAAGCCCAATGGATGTGTCTCCACACCCTCAACGAAGTGTATAAATAGGAGTGGCCTCTCTCTCATTTGAATATCACTCATCTCATCACATATCTCTCTCTCCTCTCTTGATTGGTTTGTATAGCTTGGAGGCAGCCTCTTCCTACTTCGCACGTGTGAGAGACGGATGAATTTCAAGACAATTCTGGAGGCCAAAACTTTCAGGAAACAGGGCAGTGTTGACCACCATTGACTTGGGTGACTTTGACTTGCATTGACTTCGTTCTTGTGAGCATAATTTTGTTTTCTGAAGGTCGCATTGATTGGCATGGTTTTCGAGGTGATTGGGACAGTTTGACTAGTTTCACTTCAGCGTTGGCTTCAACCTTTGACCACACAAATTACAAAAGCATTTGACTGGGTTGACCGAGCTATTTTTGGGTTGACTTTGACCATCTTCGAAGGGCGAGTTCTTCTACTGTTGATCGAGCTACTTGGAGGATATTTTGGAGTTGAATTTCTGGTTAGGGATGCAATTGAGTGTTGTTGACTACTGATTTGATAGGAATGTTTTGGGCAAGTTAATTTGATATTTGTGCTCTCTCTCTGCTGAACTATTGAAGAATAATAAGAAGACTTGATCAAAGGGTTCCCCACATTGGGGTTTGTCCTTGGCATACACCACATCTTGTGTCCTCTTGTCTTGGCTTGTCTTCTGCACATGTTTTTATGTTCTATCTGCATTTACTGTCAATGTGTTTAAGTTAATGTGATTGCCACTGGATATAATTGGAAATTGTCATTGGGTTGCTAAAGGAACATTGAAGTAAATTGTGCTAAAGCATAGCATAGAACATATCATTGTTATCTAAAATTAACAATAATTAATTCCTCTGTGTTCCTAGCCTAAATGACACCTCTCAAGAGTAGAACACCTATCTGAGCTACAATATTTAACACTCCCTTTTATCGAGGAAGGTGTTCTCCACAACACCCAACATATCTTGAAGAAGAAATAACTTTCCTTTATTCAAGGCCTTTGCTAGAATGTTTTCCACCCACTCTGTAGGCATATATTGTAGTCAAACCGATCCACGTTGCACACAATCCTTAATGAAATGGTATCTAATATCGATGTGTTTCAACCTATCATGAAATATTGGATTTTCAAATAGCTTGACACATCTCTGATAATCACAATGGATAATGGCAAACCCCATCCTCTGACCAAATAGTGCCACTAGCAACTTCTGAAACCATATGGTTTCACATCTAGCCATGTTTGTTGCCATGTACTCTGCTTATGCAAAGCTTAATGCAACTAAATTTTGCTTCCTATTGTACCAAGAGACAACCCCTAATCCAATGCTTAAGCAACGCCATGAGGTGTTTTTCTTTTCGACTGCATTACCTTCCCAATATGCATCAATATATCTCATCAACCCGACACCATCACTCTGAGTATATCTCAACCCATACTCAATTGTAGCTTGTAGATATCGCAGCACATGCTTCGCTACTGTCTAATGCATCCTCTTTGGTTCCACCATGAACTGACTAAGAGTGTTGACTGCAAACTTGCAAAGTAAATGTCAAGCCTTGTTTTGACTAGATACATGATAGGGCCAATAAGTTGTCCATATAAGGTGGGGTCCACTTCCTCGTGAAAAATCGGTGACCCGATTCCTACTGCAACAAACTGATGATATTTCTCCTATTTGTTAAATTCCTTTAAACAAATTACTTGCAGTTTCTACAACAAATATCAAAATACATGCACTGCAACCTACACAAAATAAATAAGACGAAAACTAAATACTGCACTAGAGAGAAATAGAGAAGCACATATACACAGTTGTTTTTGGACAATGCCCCCGAAAAAACCCAATGTGGGAAAATCGGTACAGTCGCTGAGGGTTTTATTATTATGCAGTAGTTTCTGAGTACAAATCATTGGATGCCCAAACTGGCTATCTGATACAAAGAAAAACTGGCAAAGAGTTAGTGAGAAAAATATCACACTAATTTGGGAGATCCGACACTGATCAGGGACCAACTCGCTGACCCCACACTGCCTTTGCGTAGCTTCTACGTCAATCCTATGCAGCTCCGCATCATACTTGTTGGGATTTGTGTCACCTCCTCTTTTGATCTCCTGCTATCTGGAAATTCAACCCTCTAGTCCTACGGTCTCACACCACAACTTCTGGCACTAGATCTTGACTAACCTAGCTGAATTTCGAACTCCCCCTGAAACTCTGCATTGCCTATCTGAACTGCTCTATTCCTTCTCTGCCTTGCACTCTCTAGATCTGGAAAACCATCCTCCGGAATACTATCCCTACCACTCACTGCAAGAAGATCACTCTGTTAAAATTGGCAACTAGGGCCAAACTCCATGTGGGTCATCTTATTTATGACAACTGATATTTTTCTTGGATTCCTCTCGGTGAGAGGTGTAGGATTGATTTAACGATCATTTGATTCCGACATGTATTCATGGAGATATGAATTTATTTGTATTTCTTGACAATTTGTCAAGGCCAGCCAGCAAGTTAAAGTGTGTGGCACACCCCCAACGAAACCTCAACATTGCATATAAAGGAAGGAGACATTGTGCCTCATTTTAC
Organism: Pinus taeda; assembly: GCA_000404065.3. Lineage (NCBI taxonomy): Eukaryota > Viridiplantae > Streptophyta > Pinopsida > Pinales > Pinaceae > Pinus > Pinus taeda. Next base: position 247,762 of record APFE030960147.1, read on the forward strand.
CATCACTCATCTCATCATCTTCTCTCTCCTAATCTGATTGGGAAAGCATAGGCGCAGCTGGTCCCTCACACGTGCAAGGAGGAGGACGAATTTTTGTTTTATGGCTGCGTTGACCAAGGTGCAGGGCTGTTGACAATTGACAAAGATGCTGGATAGTAAGTTGACCCTATGTTGACTAGATCTAGATTGCACATTTATGTTTTGGGTGATACATTGACCAGCGTTGACCCAATGTTGACTGGTTAGGGCTGACTGTAGGCTGTGTTTTCATTGACTGTTGTTTGACTGTTGACCAAGGGTTGTTTTGGGCTGCTTATGTTTGTTGTTGAAGACCGAGTTCTTCAAGGTTGACTTGAGGTCAATTGGGAGTTGTTTACCAGCTTTGACTTTGCTCGTTAGTGTTGTATTGCCGCTGATATAAAATCACAAATTTGTGATATTGTACTATCTCTCTCTCTGCTGAATTATTGAAGAATATAGAAGAATTGATCAAAGGGTTTCCCCGCATTGGGGTTTGTCCCTGGCTAGCTGCCACATCTTGTGTCTCTTGTCTTGGCTTGTCTTCTATCGATTTTATTTATGTTCTATCAGCATTTTACTTATATGATAATGTGGCTAATAAGAAGAAATTGAAGTAAATTGCTCTAAGCATAGAATATACCATAATTTGACATGGAATCAGAGCTAAGGTGAAGACAAAGCCCAAGCAAGAGCAAGAGCAAGAGCAATCACCGAAGACAGTTGGAAAAAGTCTAAAGGCTTCATGGGTTCCTCATCACACTTCCCCACCAAAGACAAGCTCCGTGAGAAGTATGACTATCATGGATGGAATATGTGTCTTGATCTAACATTGGAAGAGCAGGAAGTGTTGGACTATGTGAGAGCTAGAATTACGGAGCCTCCATCAAATGCACCGACTACTACAAGGAACAAGTACACTAAGGGTGAAGTCAAAGCGAAGCAAATCATCCGGAACTCTATTGACAAGTGTCTGGTAGCCTACATTTCCGAGCTGAACACCTCCAAGGAGATCTACGATTGACTGGTAAGCTTGTTTAAAGTTAGTGATGCAAATCAAGTTTTGTTCTACAAAAATAAGCTGAAGAATATTAAGAAGGGCAAAGACAAGGATATTCAATCCTACTTCTTAAAGATCACTAAGATCAAGAATGATCTCCTATCAATTGGAGAAGTCATTGCTGACAGGGAACTGACTATCACTACTCTTGGAGGGCTCCCATCCGAATGGTATGTATTTAGAACCACTCTTCTCAACAATGATCGAATTCCGGGATTTGAGGAATTGATGGTGAGATGCATTCAAGAAAAGACAAGGATGGTAGAGCAAGAAATGCCTTCAAGCAAAGGCAACCCTACTGCTTTCTCCTCTCAAGCTAAAAGGAGAAATCATTCTGGGTCTAAATTCAAAGGAAAAGCCAGATTGAAGGGCGGAATAAAGGGAAGATGCTTCGCTTGCAATAAATTTGGCCACTATGCGAGGGAGTGTCCAAATAGGAAGGACACATCTCATGACGATTATCAAAATCACTCCCAAGGCAACTGCAACCACAATAAAAAGAATGGCAGGTTCAATGGCAAAGGAAAGAGGAATGCCGAAAATCAAGGAAGTGGTCAACCCTCCAAGAAAGAAAGGAACTCCAGGTATGAATCAAATGTTGTTTACAATAAACAAGGTGAATATTATCTGATATCAGCCCTCCCCACTACCTCTCCTCCGGACTCGTTAGCCAATTGGCTTATTGATAGTGGTGCCTCAAGGCACTTCACTGGTTACAAGGAAGCTCTCTCTAATTTGATAGAGAAGGAGACAAACTTGGAGATAATTCCACCTATCCCGTAAAGGGTGTAGGAAATGTTACTCTTCAATTAAATCACAATAACACAATTCATTTGCAAGAAGTCCTATATGTAGCTGATCTCAAGAAGAACCTGGTGTCCATTTCGGAAATGGAAGACAAACGCTACAAAGTGGCCTTCATCGATGGCAAGGTACGTGTGTGGAAAAAGAATTTTAAAGATGCTTTCACTCTTGGGTTTCGTGTTGACTCTTTATATCAAGTTGGAGGAAGTCCGTTGGGAGTCATGTCTTGCAACACAACTCTTCAGTGTGAACTATGGCACCAGAGGTTTGCCCACCTTCATTATAAGGCTCTACTTGATGTGAGACAGATGGTGATTGTGATGCCCGAGTTTAAAGTAGAGCAAGAAGGTGTATGTCCGGGGTGTGCCGAAGGAAAACTCAAAAGGGGACCATTCCCCTCAAGCCATAGCAAGACCTCTGACATTTTGTAGTTGGCTCACTCCGACATATCTGGTATGATGCCTGTGAACTCTTTGGGAGGATATTTATATTATGTCACTTTTACAGATGATTATTCTCGCAAGACTTGGATATACTTCTTGAAAAAGATGGATGAAGTGTTCTCCTGGTTCTGTCACTTCAAAGCCTTGATCGAGAATCAAACCGAGAAGAGGATCAAGATCTTAAGGACTAATAATGGGACCTAGTATGAATCCAATGAGTTCCATGACTTTTGCAAGGAAGTTGGCATTAAGAGGGAGACCACAACACCATATACTCCTGAGAAGAATGGTGTGGCTGAAAGGAAGAACTGTATAATTTTAGAAGTTGTTTGTTCCATGCTCCATGATCAAAGGCTTATGAAGTTTCTATGGGCTGAAGCTGAAAAATACCACCGTATAGGTTCAACACTGATGCCCTCGTCAAACATTGGATTCCAAAACTCCCGAAGAAATGTTCACTGGTAAGAACCCTGATGTCTTTCATTTTAGAATTTTTGGAAGTCCCATATATTTTCATGTGTCGAAAGAGAAAAGAAACAAATTGGGTGCATCTGGAAAGAAGGGAATCTTCGTAGGCTATAGCGAAACTTCTAAGGGCTATAGAATCTATGTGGTTGGTCAAAAGGAAGTCGAGATAAGTCATGATGTCACCTTAGACGAAGATATGGCTCTTAGCAAGGTTGACAATCTTCCTATTTTGAGGAAAGATAAAGAAGTTGACACCAGGAAGCCGGACAAGAAGGAAGATGAGGCAATGCCCGATGTGGAAGAACTTATGGATCCTATTGATCCCCCTCCACAAGAGCCTTCCTCTTCTAGGAAGAGGCCCTCATGACTTAGGGGGACACTTGATGATGCCAAAGGACATATTGCACCCAAAGGGACTTTCCTTGAAAGTAAGAAGCCGACCAAGTATCAGGGATACTTGACCATTATGAGCACCATCATTCAAAATGAGCCTTCATCGTTCAAAGAAGTGATGAAGCATCATGTATGGAGGGATGCTATGAATGAGGAATATGAGTCCATCATGAAGAACGATGTCTGGGATGTGGTCCCCAGATCCCAGGACAAAACAGTTGTCACCTCGAAGTGGCTTTACAAAATAAAGCAGGGAGCTGATGGGATGGGAGTGCTGAAAAATATAAGGCTCGCTTTGTTGCTCGAGGCTTCTCTCAAAAGGAAGGTGTAGATTATGACGAGATATTTGCACCTGTTGCTCGATACACCACCATCCGCTCGATCATAGCCCTTGCTGCTTCGCAAGGATGGAACCTGCATCAGATGGATGTCAAGACCGCGTTCTTGCCTGGTTCGATTAAAGAGGAAGTCTATGTGGAACAACCCGAGTGGTTTGAGATTCATAATCGGGAATCTCACGTATGCAGGTTGAAGAAAGCTCTCTATGGGCTGAAACAAGCACCTCGAGCTTGGTATGAGAAGATTGATAGCTACTTGATGAAGCTGGGATTCACTAGGAGTGAAGCCGATCCAAACCTTTACTTTAAGGTTGAGGATGATAATCCTCTCATACTGGTGTTGTGTGTTGACGACCCCTTCCTAACAGGTGCAGACCATCTCATTCACAACTGTAAGAGGGAGTTGGCTTTCGAATTTGAGATGGACCTAGGACTGATGCACTATTTCATAGGGCTGGAGGTCTGGTAGAAGCCAGGAGAGATTTTCCTATCTCAAGGAAAATACATGGTGAAGATATTGGAGAGATTCGGTATAATGGACTGCAAGCCCGTGACAACCCCGATGGAGCTTAACTTCAAGAAGTTATGTGATAGTGTTGTCAGACCAGCTTTGGGAAATGTTGTTGAGTATCGTCAACTCATAGGAGCATTGATGTTCTTGGTGAAATCTCGTCTGGATATATGTTTTGCAGTCAACACATTGAGCCAATATATGGTTGAGCCTCATCACTCACATTGGATTGGTGCCAATAATCTTTTGAGATATCTTCAAGGCACAATCACTCACGGGTTGAGATACACTGTCGGAGATGTGAGGCTACATGGATATTCCAATACTGATTGGGAAGGAAATGTGGTGGACCGAAAGAGCACTTTCGAGTGTTGTTTCTCTTTGGGTTTTGCCTTGATCTCTTGGATGAGTAGGGAGCAGAAGTCAGTGGCTTTGAGCACCGCTGAGGCGAGTACATTGTTGCGAGTATGGCCTCCTGTGAGGCTATCTAGTTGAGGAAGCTCTTTAGTGAGTTGTTTGGACATACATTGGATACTACTGTGATCCTCTACGACAACCACTCTGCGACAACCAGAGTGGAATTCGTTTATCCGATAATCTTATATTTCATGATCGCTCCAAGCACATCAATATCAGGTACCACTTTATCTAGGATATGGTATAGCGAGGATCAATAAGGCTCCATCATATTGGGACAGATGAGCAGGTCGCCGACATTCTGACGAAGCCCCTAGGAAAGGTCAAATTCTTGACATTCCGAGAACGACTAGGAGTCGCTAAGAGACCCTCTTATGAGGGTCCTGTATGATGCATACATTGAGCTCTAGGAGCTCCGGGGGGCTTGGAGTACTTCTTGGAGCAACGAGTGACCATGGGGTGACTCACCCTCCCCTAATGGTGCATTGTGTACAGGGTGAATGGTTCAGCGTTCCCCTGTGATATCCCATGGCAACATGTAGGCAGGATGAGTGGTTCATCCTTCTCCTGCCTAGACATCCTACCGATGCAGTCTGGGACTCATGGGAAGTACCTCTCATCTGGCTAATGAGTAGGGAAATGAGGATAGAGACCATAGTAGTACCAATGGACGCATCGTGTATCTATCGTACTCCCTATGCTAGGATGACATTGATCTGGGATCAATTGGAACTGACTTCGGGTCAGTAAGAATGATATAACTCACTCTCTTTTAGAACTGATTTGGGATCAGTAAGAGTGGTATGACACACTCTCCTCCTTGGGACTGACTTCGGGTTAGTGAGCGCTATTGGGCACTCTCTTTTATCTGGGACTGACTTTGGGTCAATAGACAATGGTATGATACATCCTCAATCATTTCTTCTTCATAGTTCAGCAAAGAAAAGCCGAGTAGTGCAGGGCAGTGCATTTGATGGCAAAGATAGTACCGACAGACAGACATATTAGTAGATGGAGATCTCCCTAGTTGAGAGGGAGTGTTAAAATTGCAACTAGGGCCAAACTCCATGTGGGTCATCTTATTTATGTCAGCTGATATTTTTCTTGGATTCCTCTCGTCGAGAGGTGGGATTGATCTAACGATCATCTGATTCTGACATGTATTCATGGAGATATGAATTTATTTGTATTTCTTGACAATTTGTCAAGGTTGGTCAGCAAGTTAAAGTGTGTGGCACAACCCTAGCTAAACCTCAACGTTGCATATAAAGGAAGGAGACATTGTGCCTCATTTCACCATCACTCATCTCATCATCTTCCCTCTCCTAATCTGATTGGGCAAGTGTAGGAGCAACTGATGTCTCACACGTGCAAGGAGGAGGACGAATTTCTGTTTTAGGGTTGCGTTCACTACATTGACCAAGGTGCAGGGCTACTGACTGTTGACCGAGCTGTTGGATAGTTGACTGGTTATGGCTGATCGCAAGTTGTGTTTTCATTGACTACTGTTTCACTGTTGACTGAGCGTTGTTTTGGGCTGCCTATGTTTGTTGTTGAAGATCAAGTTCTTCAAGGTTGACTTGAGGTCAAATTGGGAGTTGTTTGACCATCTTTGACTTTGCTGGTTAGTGTTGTATTATTGCTGATAAAACCACAGATTTGTGATATTGTACTATCTCTCTCTCTCTGTGCCGAATTATTCAAGAATATAGAAGAATTGATCAAAAGGTTTCTCCGCATTGAGGTTTGTCCCTGGCTAGTCGCCACATCTTGTGTCTCTTGTCTTGGCTTGTCTTCTGTCGATTTATTTATGTTCTATCAACATTTTACTTGTATGTTAATGTGGCTAATAAGAAGAAATTGAAGGAAATTGCTATAAGCATAGAACATACCATAATTTAACATTGATCTCACTCCGGCAACTCAACGCTTCTATTTCTTGAGAAATACGATCTCTGATCTCTCATTCGATGTGTTCTCCAAGTGCCCATCGAACTCCTCCTTATAATCTCTCGTTAGAGCTCCAACGACCAAGATTAAAACATAATCAAGGGCTCATCTTCTTCAAGAAGATTCATACCTGATTTAATTAATACCCTTTAATTAACCAGGTTTCCTAAGTTTAGATTTAGGGAACCATTTAAAAAAGTTAATTATTTTAATTAAATCATCTCTAAGTGGAATTTTCCCAAACGATTTCTGGGTATTGGACAACGCATGTGTCTTAGCCTCTCTGCAAAATCTCGAGGAAAGAGCACATCCGATGCTACAAAAATCAACACTCCCCCTTAGCGAGGAATGTGCTCTAGTGTTGCAACATGTTGAAGCATCACTCTATCTCTGCACCATCTCCTGTTGCGTTGCTGATGTTTGGCTCTACTATCTACCAACTACTACACAACTCTGATTGTTGCATCCGTGTTTCTGCTGGCCCTGCTGAATTGCTGCCAACACTGCATTTACACTACAACCCTCTCTCCATCCGCTGCTACTGCAACTGCAAAATCTGCAACAGAAAAGCATCCAAAATACTAAACCAACTGTGTTCAGTATGATGCATCCATCATCCTAGTTTTGACTACTGCTAGTCTCTGCGCTGTCACCGAAGCCTCTACATTGCTACTAACTCTGCTCTGTGCCAGCTGTACTGCTGCCAACTCTGCTCTATGTTTCTTAGAATCTGATCGCTACTAGTTACTACATTTGTCACTCTGGCACCTAACTACACCAACTGAAGTTGGTCCATCCTGCTACTGTTGACTATGGGCTCCCATAGCAAGGTCTTGATCCAAGAGGTGGACTCCTCAAGGATCCTACCCATCCTGTAGCTCTCTGAGGCTACAACTCTAGATCACCCCACCTCACCCCTGGAGGCATCTTAGCAATCATGGCAAACTTTTCCTCCAATCTGGAGGACAACCTATCAATCTCAATGGATGCAACCTGTTGATCCTGCTTCTCCTCCTTGTCCTTCTATCTGAGAGGACACTGAGCGCTGTAGTGGCCCAACTCACCACACTTGAAGCACTTGATCTTCGAAATATCCTTCTTTCTTTTGTGCTCCTCTTGTTGCCCCTTAGATGCAAGGGCCACATCCTCCTCTTCCTTTACTCCCTTCGTCCCACTGATGGTGGCCTTCACTAGATCACGCCTCATCTCCTCCTGCTCCAGATCAACCCACACATGTTCCCAATCTGGCAGTTTTTCTCTACCCAGGATGCTCTGGATGAACACTTGCCAATCTTCAAAAACGCCATTCACCGCTAATCATACAAACTCTAAGGGCTAGGGCGCTGACCCTACTGAAGCCAGCGGATCTCGGAAATCCTGAAGCATTGTAAGGATGGGGTCTACTCGCTCCCCTTTCTGCATCCTTAGTGCATCTCAACTTCTCCTCTAAGTACATCTTTCGTTGCTTGGAAGATCCTTTGTATAGCATAGCTAAATCTTCCTAATCTGTTGGGTAGTACCCTTGCCGGCTATATGGGATACCACATGATCTCAAACTCCGTCAAGAATGATCCTCTTAGTCTTCGTCATCTTAGCCTTGTACTTCTTGAGCGGATCTGCATCGACAGGTATAGCTACTAGTGTTGCGAAAATCGCGATTTTATCGCGATAACATCAGAAAATCGCGACTTTTTCATTTTCTCGATAATATCGCGCAATTAATTCAGTGATTTTTAATTTTGAAAAAAACGCAATTAAATCTCGATTTTTTTTTAAAATCCCGATTTTTCAAAAAAATCCCAACTTTTCGAAAAAATCGCGATTTTTTTTTTCTTTTTTTCTTTTTTTCTGCCGATTTTTTGATGAGGAGGAGGAGGTGACACAACCTACCCAGGCTACCCGTCACCAGTAGAGGACGTGGTCTACCTCCTGTAGCTCCTAGTTTTTCAGCTTCTAGAGCACAACAGAGTCCACTGCCAACTCCACCGACATCTACATCTAGAGGGAAAGCTATTGCATTTTCTTGCAAGAGGGGCAGAGGAAATCAATAGTATTAGTTATTTGGTTCATTTCATTGTATATAAAATTATGACTCATGATATGAGATACATTATCATATTTTTCATTGATATTTTGAGGCTAAGTTGGGACTCAGGAGTCAAGACTGACTATTCAGGACATGATTCACTGTTATGTGTGATGTAGTACTAGAAATGATATTACACATCCTAAGTCACCTGACACGGGGATTTGGGATTCGTAGGATATGGGGATTCGAATGTCGGATTCAAACACGACCATCCGGAATAGGACACGTAGGATTCATTATATATTATTTTATTAAAATATATATCTATATATATATATATATATATTTGTGTTGCATGGGTAACGACCCAGGGGTGGGATTCTGAACCATCCCGGGTTCCCGCACCCAATTATTGGATTCGGGTACGGTTCTTCCCAGACGACCCAAAAGAACCGGTTCTTCAAAAAAAAAAGGGTTCTTTTCCTTTGTTGGTTCTTGGGTTCTTGGTTCTTCGGTTTCTCGGGTTCTTCAGGTTGGGTTCTTGGGTTCTTCGAGTTCTTTGGGTTCCTTCATAAAAAACTATATTAAAAATTTAATTTAAAATAATTTTTTTTATTGAAATTTAAAAAATAACTTATAACAAAGGTAAAAAACTTTAAAAACCCTAAATCTTTAAGACTTTAACTCTTTATGAATGCACACAAGCAAATATCTGATATGTGATTATTGATTTCATTTAACTTTTAAGTTTTTTCCATTTGGTTGAGGCTTGAGCCGTCCCCGTTTACCATTTCCGACGGCAGTGGGCAGCTTCAGCAGCGGTGGGCAGTGGGCAGCTTCAACAACAGTGGGCAGCTTCAGCGGCAGTGGACAGAGCAGCTTCAACGACAGTGGTATTTACAAGTTTTCGTTTTCAATTTTATTATTCCATGAAAAAGTTTCACAAGACCCGCGTGTGAAAAATATAGGTGCATTATATTACACATTTGAATAGTGAACATCCACAAGGGCTCAAATACATTAAGCAGATTTTTCGGAATGAATGTCACAATTTCTTGCTGTTTCGGGTTGTCTGCAACATGAGCCACAACTGTCAGTCCATTTTTATACACTCAATTTGCCTCCTATAGCTGCGGCATAGTCCCTCCTCCTTGTTGTTGTCAAACGCTGAGCTGTAGGGCTTCATTCATGCCACTGCTTACACAAAACAGCTCACTGTTCACTAAGGAATAGACCTTGGCCTCCCTATGCAGACTCCTGTACCAAACCGAAGCCCTAAACAGAGATGACAATGCCACAAACTTACCTCTACTCAGCCCAAACTTGTTAAATTTTTAATTTTTTATACTATATACTATAATATGAGAAGTATATGTTTCAATTCTTTTTACCTGAAATAGTTGCAATTAGATTAATAAAGTGCAGAAAATCTTCATGATTTTTTGCATTAATGAATGGCATTACATAAATGCATTCATACACTGAATATAGCTCTGTGCTATTTTTTACAATATAAACCGTTCAGTGAGAATGTATTTCAAATTTCCAACTCAATCATCTACACAACATTCAAGCCAGTTCATTATCTACCCTCTAATAGTGGTGTTGTTTGCCCTTGCAATGTAATTTCACCATGGATCAACAAAATCCAATTAAATGGTTTAGAATTTGTTCAGGAAACATTCAAGCCAGTTCATTATCTACCCTCTAACAGTGGTGTTGCTTGCACTTGCAATGTAATTTCACCAAGGATCAACAAAATCCAATTAAATGGTTCAGAATTTGTTTAGGAAAAACTCTGAACAGTTCATAGTATATATATTTTAATTTTTGAAAAATTGAATTATATTTCATATTATATTAATTAATAAATTATAATTTATAAAATATAATTATTAAAATTTAATATTATTATATTACCCGACGAACTCACGCACCCTATTTCCAAAATGTCGTCCCTGTCCCCGCACCCACATTCCTGGCAACATATATATATATATATATATATATAAATATATATAATATATATATATATATAAATATTAAAAATTAGATATTTTTCTACACAAATTCTCATTAATGATACAAATTCATTGATTTCAAACATAGATCTTCATCTAGATGTTAATTTTACTATTTTTTAAGTAAGTTAATAACATTACAGCATGCATAGTACATACAAAATTCAAATATCTGCATAAACCTGCACAAACCTCATAAACCCTCACAAACCTCATAAACCTTATAAACCCTCACTCATAAACCCTCACAAACCTCATAAACCCTCACTTTTTTGGGATTCGAATCCCAAAATCAGGACACGACCGGGATTCGATGGTGTCCTATTAGGACACGTGGTGTCCCATTTTAGGATTCGAATTCCCATCGAATCGTGTCGGATTCGTGGGATTCGGACACGTGGCCTGTTTTTGACGAATCGAGTTTCATAGTACACATCTTATATATTAGTATTTTATCATATTTATTTGTTAATGTATTTATTTTATGTTGTAGATGCTTTAGATATTAAAAAAATGAAAAAAAATGAATATTTTTGTATTTTACGATTTTTTTCCGATTTTTACGATGTTTTCCGATTTTTTCCCCTCGCCGAATTAATCCCGATAACGATTTTCGCAACATTGATAGCTACCACACTATCAACATAAGTTTTGAGATCATGCGCATCTAGAAGGCAAGAGATCATAGCCTTCCATATCACATAGTTGGAGGCTCTGTCCAACCGACCTTGATCTCTTAACCCAGCTGATGCCATCTCTCCTGAAAAATTCAAACTGCTCCCTCTTCTCCTTGGCACAGTTGCTGCCCAGCTATTCGCGCTCCCTTCTGGAGTGAGAAACCCCACACACAACTACTGTTGCTCTACTTGAAAAATTCAAACTTCTTGGCTAGAAGTCCTCTGAGGAAGAAATTCCCTCAGTATGTGCTATTCTCTCCTTCTGACGCTATTCTGCTAGCAACTATTGCAAAATAACTATGTCCCAGCTGAATATCTGCTCTGCAAGGAAACTACATTCCTCCCTTTTGCCTCTAGAAAGCTTCAATATGGAGAATCGAATTTATCTGTCGACTCACGCAGAGAAATCGATCTCACTCAAAACTTCAACCTCGTTGGCCCAAGGACTGCGCTGCCTCTGGTATTTCGAACTGCTGCCAGGGCAGGATTCCGAACCTCCTTTTTCCTTTCCGCTATGAGCTCTCCTGTTAATGATCTATGCTCTGAAACCATGTGAAAAATCAGTGACCCGATTCCTATCGCAACAAACTGATGAGATTTCTCCTATTTGTTAAATTCCTTTAAACAAATTACTTGCAGTTTTCTACAGCAAATATCGAAATACATACACTGCAGCCTACACAAAATAACTATTGTGGAAACTAAATACTACACTCGAGAGAAATAGACACACACATATACACAGTTGTTTTTGGACAATGTCCCTGGAAAAACCCAATGTGAGAAAATCAGTGCAGCAGCTGAGGGTTTTATTATTATGCAATAGTTACTGAGTATAAATTGTTGGATGCCCAAACAAGCTATCCGATATAGAGAAAAACTAGCAAAGAGTTGGTGAGAGAAATTTCACACTGATTCGGGAGATCCGACACTGATCACGGACAGGCTGGCTGACCCCACGCTGCCTCTACATCAATCCTCTGCGTAGCTCTGCGTCACACTTGTTGGGCTATGTGTCAACGCCTCTTCGGATCTTCCACTGTCTGGAAATTCGACCCTCTGGCCCTTCGGTCTCACACCCTGTCTTCTGACACTAGATCTCGACTCCCCTAGCTGAATTTCGAACTCCCTTTAAAGCTCTGTGCTGCCTCTTTGAACTACTATATGCCTTCTCTACCTTGCACTCTTTGGATCTAGAAAACTCTCCTCTGGACTACTATCCCTGCCCCTCACTGCAAGAATATCACTCGATCTTACTCCTACAACTCAACGTTGCTACTTATTGAGAAATTCGATCTCTGATCTCTCATTCGATGTGTTCCCCAAGTGCCCATCGAACTCCTTATAATCACTCGTTGGAGCTCCAACGGCCAAGATTAAAATATAATCAAGGGCTAAGATTAACTGGGAGTTGATCCTTGTCTTCTTCTAGAAGATTCACACCTGATTTAATTAATACACTTTAATTAACCAAATTTCCTAAGTTTCGACTTAGTGAACCATTTTAAAAAGCTAATTATTTTAATTAAATCATCTCTAGGTGGAATTTTCTCAAACGATTTCTAGGTATTGGAGATTGCATGTGTCTTAGCCTCTCTACAAAATCTCGAGGCAAGAGCACATCCAATGCTATAGAAATCAACACTTTGATGCATCAATCTTCCTCCAATTGGTTATCACAGGTGTAGACATGGGTCTACAATCCAACATCCAAAGCATATCTCCCTTGCATCAATCTTCCTCCAATTGGTTATCATAGGTGTAGACATGGGTCTACAATCCAACATCCAAAGCATACCTCCCTTGACCAAGGAAGATTTCTCCATTTATCTGCTACACCACGAGTCCTAGAAAATAGTGCATCAACCCCAAGTCCTTCATCTCGAACTATGTGTTGATTTGGGGTAGCACCAGATGTGCTCTGTTGACCGCTGCGTGTCAACTACCCATAGCAGTACACCCCCTTTTTCACAAAAAGGGGCAGCGCTTGATCGAGATGTTCGTGCCATTCAGCAGTCATCGTCATTCTCCTGATCTTATTAAAATTGTAAACCTAGTCTGCATTTTGATGTAAATAATCTTAGCAGAGCTGAGTCATGTATGTAAATTGCCTAGGTGGACCTAATTTTCTAGTGATAATCTTCATTCCGAAAGGTTTTTCGTCTCACTGATCCATGATCGGCAGAGTTTTCCTTCAACCTGACCCCAAGCCGGAATGAATTTTATCATTAGAGTTTTAGGAGAATCCTAGTGTGTTAATCTACTAGATTATGTGTGGTCGCAGAGCTGGGTGGTCTATGAGGGTCTGTCAAAGGGCTTTTTCCCCTTGAGGATGTAAAATTTGTAAAAAAAATCATGATGAAAAGAGTCTTGAGGGTTGAAAATGTTAATCCCCTCGTGCATCTTAGGTCCTAGGGAAATTTTTCCAAAGGCTATGTTTGATGATCCATGATAAAAACAATAAAAAAAAAATAATAATAAAAATAAAAGATAAAAATAATAAATAAATAAATAAAATATAATAAAAGATAAAAAATAATAAAAATACTAAAAAAAACAATAAAATTTAAAAAAATAATAAAATAATAATATTTTGAAATTTTTAATTCGACGGATGAGATTATGAGATGTCTTGATTCTCATCGACGGTCGAGATCGTTTTGTCATGGATCACTCAAACTAGCCGTTGGGATTTTTTCCTTTAAGTAGGGTGCTAGGGGCCATTTGAGATCATCAATTTGGATCTGAATCTTGTGCTGAAGAAGCTCTCGTGTAATCTTTTTTCTGGTGCTAATAAAGAAGACTTTGGGGTCAAAAGCTTACCGGTGTTACTCTCTTAATGTGCTGTGAGCAAATTTTATTTCTGCATATTTTAATTTTCAGCCGTTAATGACAACTTAATGAAGAGTATTGTTGAGCATAGGTATCTTGTTCACATGCTAGGGTTTTAGTAGTATTAGGGTTTCTGATGTAATGGCAGGTATCCCCATTGTGTTTGAGATCTAGTACTGCTTTTTCTCTCTTATTTGACGGGTGAAGTGAGCTGTGCAGGAAACTCTTGAAGATCAGTGGGCGTTAGGGGAAGTTCTAGGCTGAACCAGCCAACTCCCATAAGCATTTTTTTGCAAAGCCCAGCTGGTTTTGACCCTGGGTTAATCATTTAGTCTTTTTTATGAATTGCATGAGAGATTTTTCTAACACGTTTCGTTAGCTATCTAAAATTTCTCAAAGTTTTCTTCAATAATAACTGATATATCTGGCTTTATAGAACTGTAAATTTTGAATTTTTTTTTTTGAGTTTTCCAGGGTTTCATCTTCGCATATATACTGTCCAAAATTTGGTTTTCTGTCTACAGGTCAAGATATTCTGTGTTTCTGGTCAAAATACATCATCTACACTGCTGTTGGTCATCTTGTCTGCACGTGGATCTGCCTACGTTCTTGGTCTCAGCATATGTCCAACTCTTCCAGGCTTCATTTTTCTCTGCGTGCTCTCACATTCATCTCTGCTGACCGATCAAAACCTGCACAGAACCAAACGAAACAGCAGTCACAACAGCTCATTGGGGCCAGGTAAGTGCGTGAATCCTCCTACGTGGGTATCAGGTACGCATTAAAACTCATCCGCCTGCAAATAAACTCAGAAAACGCTTGTGAAATTCGCTGGGCATCATTTTCCTTTACACGCACAAGCTAATCGATTCTTTGAAGTCTGGTATTGCACAGTTCAATCATACAATCGATTTTCGTTTGCTTTTCGTTTTGTTAAAACCATAAAATCGACTACCGCATGCCCGGTTGCTCTATGCGTTAGCATGAGCTCAGAAAACCCAAATCGATTTTATTCAGTTACATATAAATGCGGGATTGTTATCAGCGTAGGAAATCGTTTTGTTTAACTTAAATTTGGGTCCCGTATCAGTGCGTTTCGAGCCGTCAGTCAAGTGTAGGGTTCATTTTCTGAAATATCGTTTCCATTTGCCCCTTTTTAAGAGGAATCACGTAAATCTTTTATCAGTATATGCGTCGATATTTTTTTTTTTAACGTGGGCATAGTTTAAGCTTAAAATCGAATTTCATCTTTTTTGGTCACGTTTTGATTCAAATGCATATGCGTTACATTTTTTTTAGTTAGGTTTTCATTTGTTTAAGTTTTTGGTTATATTTTAGTTTTGTTTTAATATACGTTAGCATTCAGCGTTTATTTTATTTTATTTTGATTTTGAAAATTAAAAAAAAGGGTCACAAAAAGGTGCTTAGGGTTTTTGTTGTTAGGGTTTTAGATTTTAGTTTTCATTTTTTTGATTTAGTATAGAGTTAAAATAGCTTTTTCTTAGTTTAAATTTTGTTCTAAAAAATATAAAAATATAAAAAATATAAAAGATCATAAAATATATTTTTTAGGATTAGATTTTTTTAAATTTTATTCCAGTTCGGATTTTTAGCTTTAAGTCTTTATTTTTGTCAGAAAAGCAAAAAAATTAGCATCGTGGAAATATTTTGCCTATTAAAGTCTCAGCCTGGAAATTTTATCATGTCCTATTTTGCATTTGTTGAGATTAAAGTTTTAATGTGGGATGAACGTTTACCTTTATGAGATTTGGCATGCTTACATATAATATCTGGTTGATGCGCTAATTTACATGGTCATATCTTTCAGAGTTTATTTCCTTTTAATTTGCCAGATCATTGTTAAAAGTGTTGTGAATTTACTGATATCTCACATTTTCGAAGTAATTTGATGTTAAATGATTGTTGTGCATACTCTACATTCCTGCAACATCTGTTAAGTGATCATTTTGACACCAAACCCATAAGGCACTGGTCCATTAAATTAAACAAAACTATTTAGTGCTTTTCTCTTTCGTGTCTCCCAAACCAATTGGTTCGCAGTTGGTCGACCTTTTCCTTTCAGGGTCTACCCCCCTTAGCCATGGGAGACAAGCTCAAACGGAGAGATCGGGGATCAGAGTGACAGCCCCCGGTCTGAGCGTTGTCGTGACAATCTGTGCGACAACATTTTTTGGCGCCGTTGCCAGGGACAAAGTTTTTCTGTCCTTGGTCCTTCCCTTCCTA
This sequence comes from Pinus taeda, assembly GCA_000404065.3. Classification (NCBI taxonomy): domain Eukaryota; kingdom Viridiplantae; phylum Streptophyta; class Pinopsida; order Pinales; family Pinaceae; genus Pinus; species Pinus taeda. The sequence goes on from APFE030960147.1 coordinate 263,967, forward strand.
GCTTTACCGTGTTTCACTTCCTGTCCGGGTGGCGACTCCACATCATATATTATCTTCAAGAGTGTATACTAGAAGGCATCCAAGTAATCTGTGTAATCCTGCTCCTGATCCTGAAAAGGCCCTCAGAGTACGATTACACAAACTCTCTTCTCGTACACTTCTTGTTAATCTCGGACAAGAAGCCCTTTCTGATATCCGTCTACTTTTTACTCATCCAGTCGAGCACGACATCATGGACATCTTCTCCCCATGTAACTTTGCTAA
>APFE030960153.1:0-11997 GCA_000404065.3 Pinus taeda
AAAATATTCAGCTTTCAACCTCCCAAGTAACCAACCCAAAGCTTCATTTTATAGTGCAAGGGAAGGAGGTTACAGGTCCACCATTGAAGGGATAGAGTCCTTCTTCAAGGGGCTAAGCTCCTCACATCAAGGGGTTAGATCCTTAAGGAATGGGATGCATGCACCCTCAAGGAGCGAACTTGCCAATGCAAGATTCCCTCTAGAAGCTTTTAGAATTGACTCAAAGTGAGTTTTTAAGAATAAACTTGTGCCTTTTTAACTTTTACAGGGGTTCACACCCATACATGCTGATACAGAGCGGCCAGGTGCGCAGGGCACATGACCAATGGGTGCGGCACCGCAGGTAAGGCTAAGAGAAAGTGTGAAACCAGAGTTTTAGAGATTTTTAAGGACTTTCTCTCATTTTCAAAGCTTGATATGTAGAGCTGAGGTTTAAGACTTGCAAAGGAGGTATGTATGAGTGGTGATAGACTCACAAAGTTTACAAGGAGTCACGGTGACAATTTTTTGTGTAACACCCCTAGAACTATTCTTGGACCTCTTTGCCATCTCGGACATCTGGTTATGGTGTCATTCCAACTGATGTACATTTTGAAGAAGTGGTTACCATGTTTCAGGGAGCTCTGTTAATCTCCCTCGCTGTGTATAAAATGCAGATTGTTCTTATGAATGGGGGTTCTCCCATCACTATTGTAATCATTTGTTACAGATTAATAAAATACCATCTATTTTGCTGCTCCAATCTTTTATTTCACTAATGCAGCCCTGATCAGAGAGCTGGGCCCACTCTTCTGATCAGGTGTTGCGTCTTTGTGTGTGTGAAATTTATTAGTTTATGCTTGTTGTTACAGTTCTTTCCTATTTATGATTATTTCTGAAGTTTTGTAATTACTTCAATCCTACAACCATGTTTTAAATCTTAACCCGCGAACCCTTGGTTGGAACGGATTACGCATTTGCCCCTGCATATACCTTGCACGTTGCCTTGAAAGGATACACACCTGGATTGATAATTTAATGTCGGAATAGGGTGAATAAATCATTCATACCTGGACACCAACACCAATCTCTGCTTCAAGTTTGTTCAAGCTTTGGTTCATTTGTTCAAGGTGGCTTGACAAGTTATCTTCCCATTTCTTTGCTTTATCAAATTGATTTGTCATGGATATGACTTCTTCATGATGCTTTATTTTGCTTTGATGAAATTTCTTCTTAAGATTGGAAAGTTGTTCATCCATTTCTTGTACTTGAAGCTTGATAAGGTCAACTTTCTTCCTTGTTTGGTCTTGATCACTAGCTAGTGCTTTCTTATTAAGTTCCTCATTTTCCTTTTTCAAATTGATAATCTCTTCCATGGCAGCCATAAGTTTAGTGAGGAGATCTTCTTCAAAATCATTTTCATTCTCTTCATCTTCTAGGTCTTCTTTAGCCTTGATGTCATCATTCTCATTTTCAGTTTCTATGATGGGTTCTGGATTTCCTTCTTGGTTTCCATCATATCCTTGACTAGTGGTCATGGTCAATGCTCCTTTTGACTTAAGGTCATGAATTTTGTCCCATATAACCTTCGTTGACGAACATTTTTCTAAATTGTTCTTTATAGAATCTGGTAGCCCATTCAAGATTGCCTTTGTTGCTTTTTCATTGTACTCCTTGGATTCTCCATCCATCATGCTATCAGCAATCACTGATTAATAGATTTAAATGCCTTGAGTCTTTAATAAATTCCACATTCTCGCCTCCCATATATCAACTTTTCCATTGAACAATGGAGCTGTCACAAATTGATTGACTTCAATTTCAGTGGCTAAGGGAGACACATCTTTAGGAGGATTGGAGACTTTCTTCCTTAGCTTCGCCATTTGTGTTCTAATTATCAACCTTCAAGTTGTTAGGCTTTGAGTGAAGGTACTGGCTCTGATACCAATTGTTGGAAATACTAAGAGGGGGGGTGAATCAGTATTCCTTTTCAATTGTTATTTTTAATAGTTAAATCATTTATATTTAGAACACAAAATGAACAATAGGAATAAATGTTTTTATTAATATAATATTTACAATAAATAAGGTACAATATATATAGGGCTCCAACCCTTGATGAAGACACTGATCTTCAATCTCATAGGCTCCAACCTATTGCCAAGCACCAACTTGGTCTTTTGTGAGGCTCCAACCTCTAGGGCACCAACCCTATCTTCTCAAGGCACCGACCTTGTGTTTAGGAGCACCAACTCCAAGGACACCAATCCTTCCAATTCTTAGGCACCAATCCCAAGGGATTTGAACCTATCTTTCAAGGCACCTACCTTGTTTGTTCAAGGCTCCAACTTTCAGGGCACCAACCCTCTGGGCTCCAACCCACTGCTATATTTTGTCTATATATGTTTGATAGTAATTCTCTGCTCCCAAAATCTTCTTCACTGAATTGTGTCAATCTACAGTTTCATTGTAGTCTCCATGCTACATCATTAATGACAACCTTGTCTCATAGAAGGTATCACCATTTCTCTTCATTATACCCAAGCAAAATTTCCAAGTCACATCATGATGACTAAAGCATCATGGTCTTCAATAGTCTCCACATAACTTCAATGTGTCTACAATGAACTGCACTAAGCTCTGAACAAAGACAACTCTTTTTTTCAATCCTCTGCCCTAACTGTCACAGTAACTGCTTCGAAAGTGAGGCTTTAGGAGTAACTGCTTCAAGAATGACTTCTTCAGAAGAGTGAATGTCACAGTTTCATATTGTGTGTTCAATTAAAAACAACCCTATTCATATTTAGATAATCTTCTTAGATCTACAGAGTGTCCTTTTGAACTGTTATCTGAATCACTGTCAAACACAGGTCCGAGCTTTTCAATAAATAACACAGTCAACAGAATGTTCGACCTTCGGCCTCCTTCTCCTTCTGCTGGACCTTCAGGTTCCTTCTTCACTCGCTCGACCTTCAGCTTCCACTTTCATTCACTTGACCTTTGGCTTCCTTTTTCTTCCACTGGACCTTCAGCTTCCTTCTTCGCTCACTCAACCTTCAACTTCCACTTTCGTTCGCTAGACCTTTGGTTTCCTTTCTTATGCTAATTCATGTTCACAAGTTGTGAACTGTCCTTCTTCTCTGTGATAGATGCCCGAGATCAATGCTTGAGGTGAATTTTTTAACTTTTATATATGCGAGTCTCATCAATACCAAAAGACACGTTTATTGGAGGAGATGTCGACTTATGATGTCGCATATTAAAATTATATCAAAGAGGCCTTGTTTTAATATTCATCCAATAGACTTATTATTTATAGAAATCATGCAAGAGAGGCTATATCCACATGGAGGTCCCACGTCCACATCATCACCTTAATCACAATCACAACTTCATGAAAATCAGAGGTTTTACAAGTCGTGCTCATGCTCTATTTTCCGATATAGCTGATACCCTTACTACCGACGGAGTGGATGTGATATGATATTAAAACATATTATAATGTTGTGGCGGGTTTGTAATAATATCGTGATCGGAGGTTTTACCGTGACAACCCTATAAGACTTGTGATATGGTAGATGTAATGTTATATTAGGGTTGTTAGTATAACCTGTTCAGGTCCGTAACTCAAATCGCAATCAGGGAATTCGAGTGGTAACAGATAATAAAGTTGTCAATATAATTCCTCTGATAACACTATTAACTCCTCCATTATGGCTCCTCTTCTAATAGCTCTACTCCTCTGACGTAATGTTCCTATTTGTTCTTCTAATAGCACTTACCCTTGGGCATATGCGATAACCTGCTTCTCTTGCTTCGGTAACCTACTTCTTTGATGGCTTCCAATGAACTCTTCCTCTTACTTTTTGACTTCACGATGGCTTCTCCTCTTTGGCTTCTTGCTCCTGTTGCTTCATGGATCTATTGCTTCTATTATGTCTGTATATATATATTCAATCCACTTGGGTCCTCCATCTCATCATATCATCATATATCAAACTTTCATCACTATGAGAATTGTGATCAATGGGCATCAATGGGAAATCATGTATCAAGGAATTTTCCATCACTAAAACTTCCCTATTGACATCAATGACAACCTAGATTAACATATCTCTCAACAAGATTAGAGCACAACGCTGGCAAGACCAATGATTTATAGACATCGTTATCATTGTATCTCTCGAAACATATCCCACCGAGGTTCTCTCATAGTATGTTCTACCAGGACTATTTCTTATCTTAGATTCCAAATCCTTAAAGAATATTGGCCCTTTATGACTACTATTATATTGGATTCCTTAACACTTCCTCAAAGAGTATCAGATGCCATATGCTTACTCAATCCTCCATTTTATCTTCCTAAGTGAAAACAAGAATGATGTGTTTATCTTTCCCTCTTAATTAGGGAGGACATAACCATTCTAATGAAGGAATGTAATCATTCCTATAAAAGGAATGTATCTAAGCTCCTTCTTAATCATGGACTTGACCAAGCTCCCTCTTGACTAGGGACTTATTTCCAGTAGCTCTTTAGGTGGAGATCATGGGAAACACAGTTGCTTGTAGGACTCCCTCCTTCGATGTCATGTATTTGTTCTTTGTTATGGATTCTACATCTCTCAGGAATTTTGGTAGGGCACAAACCATCCATCACCTTTTATTCATGAATCATGTTAGTCATGTCATCATTCTTTTCATGAGAAAGTGATCCATTAGTTCACATCTGACCTTCGTGCATGCCTTGCTTCCTTCTTCAGGTCATGTTTCCTTCAAGATATTTCATCCTACCACATGAATATCAGTTGTAGATGACATCTACAACTCTTCCCTTCGCAAACCTGCATTAGCCCATGAACATTAAATCAAAATTTCCTTTGTGATGGTCTTTTCATCATGACATATCCTTGTTTGCAACAACATCCTGCATATATATTGACACATCTCCAAAAAGATATACAATGTCAAGGGTGTCTTTCTTTTCCAGACTTTATCAGGATCTTCATATCTTTCCTATAGAGATATCATAGTCAAATACTTTAGTCCTTGGATGTTGATTTCCTTCTCCATAGTTGCATTTTTCATGATCTCTTCCTTTCCTTATTCACAGATTTCTTCCCAGGAACTTCAATCATAGTTCCTTCAAATTTTTCAACCACCTCATATTTCATATGAGGAAATATTATGTTGATTTCATCTAGTCAATGTGTAAATCATGCCTCCATGCATCCTTCCAAAGGAGGAGATCCTTTCTTTTGATCATGATCTCGAGGTAGAGCATTCTTCCATGTTACATGCAACTATATGACATGACTAAATTTTATCAAATAGAAGCATACATACCTCATTTTCTTCCTTTAGGTCATCTAGACTTCCTTCAGCAACTTCCTTGATTGAAAGGGCTTCAATCACCTTGACCTGCTTTGCTTCTTATGACATCATACCATTATTCCATGAATCCAATACAAGGTGGAATTCTCGGTGAACCACTGGCTTCTTTCAATAGGTGAACCTTCCAATGAAGATTGCAATGGAGGATCTTGATCATCCTTATCTAGCAAATTCTCCTCTTGAATGATATATGATGAGATTTATGCTAGATGACTTCCTTTTTCTCACAAGTAATACTTATGCTTCTAATGACGTTACCAAGAGCTACATCCTTTTATAGGTGACTGTCATAGGCTTCTATTTCATCTATCTTTCATGCTTCTCTATGATAATGTCACGAGCTCTTGATTTCAATCGTATGCTTCTATGATTTCATGATGCATCCTATAATTCTTCTTATTGATTCCTATCATGGTAGCCATACAACAGAAAAATTGAAAATAGAAACTTGAAAAGAACTAGGTGAGGAAGATTATCGCAATCACAACAGAGATCTTTTACTTCCTCCTTGGATTTCTTCTTTTCAACTTCCTCCACTTCTTCAGTGATATGGGCTTCTTCTCTTTCTCCTTTTTTGTTGTCATTCTTGAGTTTAGGACAATCTCTCTTGCAGTGACCACATTCTTGACATTTGTCGCATTGAACCTTTGCGTTATTCTTCTTTCTTTTCTAAGGACCAATTTTCCCAAATTTCCCTTTTCTTTTTTTCATAGCAGCATATTCTTGAGTTTTCTCATTTGATCCTACATCATTTTTTGTCTTCAACCTGGTATCTTCAATTTTTCATAGTGACTATAGATCTTTGAATGGAGTATCTTCCTTCTTCCCATAAATGTTTGATGTAAAGTTACCCCATTCCTCTGGTAGAGCGTTTAGTACTATGGTAGTCATCTCCTTGTCAGACATTATTTCTCCTAAATATTGTAGTTGGTCCCTTATTTCATACACCCTCATAAAGTATGCGCCTATTCCTTCTTCTTTTGATATCTTCATCTTGTAGAGTTCTTGCCTTAACGAGATTACTTCTCTTCCAGTGCTTTCGGAGAACAATTCTACAAGTTTGTCATATATTTATTTTGATGTTTCTAGTTTAGATACATAGGGAATGAGGGAATCCTTGATGGATTCTATGAGAATCCTTTGAGCCCTTACTTCCCCTTTCATACCTTCCAAGTGCTTGAGTGCTTGAGCATATTCCTTTGGAGGTTTAGTGATTAAGCCTTTAACATGTTCGATGACATCATTTTCTATGAGGTTCAAATCTGTCCTTTTCTTCCATGCAAGAAAGTTTGAAGCCTCAACTAGTTCGTTGCTTTCTTTCCAAAACCACATTTTGAAAAATTAAGATGTAGACATAAATACACTTACTTGTGAAGATTCTCCTTCAACCTGTTGCCTTTTTGAATTTGATGGTGATATAGATAATAGAAAACTCCTTGATGATGAAGATGGTTTTATTCAAAAGTGATCCTTGACTCCAAAGCCATGGAGATCACTTTTGAATCCTTTGATGATTCAAACAACTCCTTTCTTCTTGCTTTCCTTGGATGAGTATACTTCAATATATATGATTTCTTCAATTTGAGTGGAGGTAGGGTCTTTTGAGGTCACCTTCCTTGTGATGATGATTTTAGCGAGGATCCCAAGAATGCTTTAAATGTGTAATTTTTCTTTGATCGATGATGATGTAGTCATTGTCTTAAAAATGTCTTGGAGATGAGAGGATCTTATTCATTCTTTGATTCCCTTTATATCCTTCTATAACTTTGGTCCTTGAGAGCTTGAGTGACCCTTACTGAGTTTTCATTCTTGGCTTGTCACCTTAGCTCTAATACCATGTTGAGAAATCTAGGGCAGAAAGATGAAGTGATTTCTCTAGAAGTGATAACTGCTTGTTAATACTTTTTACTTCTTTCAATTAGGTTCTTCTTTAGCTTGATTAATATTGTGATCTTTTCATCAAACAACTATCGAAATGTAAAAAACAATGAGGCAAGGGACACAAGGTATGGGCAATCAGCCAGGGCCAAAACCTCTCATATTTTGAGAGGAAAACTCACAAAATTCTTCTTCTTATAGAACCTTCAATTTATGAATTCCAAGGCAAAGACCCTTGACCTACTAACCTCTCCAAGACCAAGTCACAAGACCTTTTGAACAACTTTGTCTTCTCTTCCTAGTCAACGCTTGACAAACTAGCTTCTTACACTTCTAATCTTGACTTCTCTAAAAATTTGACCTCTTTACACAAACCTGCATTTTTTGGTCTGCATGAAAACACTGCAATTTTGCATGTGTGAGATGATTGGAGGAGTTTGGTGAGGTCCATTCCCTTCACTTGAATTGGAAACTTCTCCTTATGATCTCGGCTAGCGAGAATGCTTGTTTGGTAACCTTTTCTTACCTTTTTCAAGGACTGATGTGACCTTACCGCAGAAACCCTAATTGTAATCACACATGTGAGGAAGATAACTTAAAAACAGTGCCAAAATACTTCGACCTTATTCTCTTTTCCTTTGCTAGATGAGAGGATTCTTTCTACCCTTTTACTCACACTTTTCTATTTCAGATGCTTGAATGATCATGTCCCAAGTGAGTCAAGTTCTCCTTTATATAGTGATCTGCCCATGACTTGTGTAACATCCCTCCCTTAATAATAAATAATAAATAATAAGAACTAATAAAAATAATACAAAAAAATAATAATTAATAATAAATAATAATAATAATGAATAATAGTAAATAAACCACTTAATAAATAATAAAATAAATAAAAATAATACAAAATAATAAGTAATAATAAAAATAATGAATAATAATAATAAATAAATAAAAATAATAAATAGTAAATAAATAAAAAGTAATAAAATAATAAATAAATAATAAATAATAAAAATAAAAAGAGTAATAACCAAAATAACAAATAATAATAATAAATAAATAAGAAAATTATCAAAATTAGCATGCCGACACATGGAGGGTGGGCATGTGACATGCAGACACATGGAGGTGTGCATGTGGTTTCCCATCCAATGTTTTTTTCTATTTAAGGAATGATAAGGAGGATGGAAGGGGTCTTGTTCCATCATTCTTGAGGTTCTGTCTTCATTCTCTTGGAAGAGTATTGAGACTTAGGAATACTGGCAGTAGTCGTTGATTGAGGGCTCGGGGGTGGCCAGTTGTAGCAGAATCCTGCACAATTGAGCCTACGGTTGGGAGGAGAGTCGTCCCCAAAACCATGTTGCGGTAAGCCTACTTCATGCAGGTAAGCTCAGATAAGCACTCTTCATTGTTTAAATTTAATGTTAATAAGTTAATTAGATGTTGATTTTGGGCTGTTACATATGGTCTCAGAGCAGGACACCTAGGACCTTTGGGCATTTTATGTAGAAAATTTTGATTATTTCTTGACATTTACTACTTTCATTCAAGATGTATTAATTTGTTTATATATTAAGTTTTTCTATTATTAAAAACACTTAACTGGTAATTTTCTTGCCGGTGAAGAAGGATGTTGTATCGTTTATGGTTTATGTTGTATCGTTTGAGGCTTGTCCTAAGGCCTCCATTTGAATTTCATTTAAATTTTAAAATTATTTTTGTGTGCTCGTTAGCTTTCATTAGCTCAGACAGAAACACACACTCCAAATGAAGACAAGGAAATGATATGTAGAATACTGAATGAAGGTTCAAATTCATCTCCGCTCAAGATTTGTTCAATGTATTTCCAAAAATTATGCACTTGCGGCATGTTTGTAACGTTTCAGGTAATCTGACAGAAGAATTTAGTGATATTTATAATTTATTTCAAAATTCCTAGAAATAGTCTAAATTTATATGCGATGACGGTGTGCTTTTGGAAATAAATAAAATAGTGACTCGTGACCTGGAAATTTGGGATCGTTATTGTAGAAAGTAACAATTTTAGTTGAAATTTTAACTCTTTGGTGAGCTATCTGAATTTTTATTTCCTGGGATTTTCAGAAATATTACTGTTTATCAGGAAAGAACTTCAACACATATTATTATAACTGTAAAGTTTTATTTCAGTTTGCATATTTCATATTTTATAAAATATTGGAGCAAAATTTAGTGATATTTATAATTTATTTCAAAATTCCTGGAAATAGTTTAAATTTGTATGTGACAACGGTTTGCTTTTGGAAATGGACAGAATAGTGACTCATTACCTGGTAATTTCAAAGGGTTATTGTAGATACCACTAACCTTTGTGTTGCAGGGAGATCTGAACATCCTTGAGAGTTTTTGTCAATTTCCTTGATTCTTGGGTGAAACTTGATTCCCCTGGCCGCAAGCTTCTAAGGCTTTAATCTCGTCTTCCGGATTTTTGCTAACATTCATAATCTCTACAGGGGTTTTTCAACGAATTTTTGGAAGGACGCGGACCTTGCAAGCCTCTAAACCCTAGTTCCATATTTATTTCAGGTTGTGGTCTTGCAGGGCTTATATTTTGTTTTAGTTTATTCTAATACTTTATGAGCCTAGTTCAATGGATCTTGTGAGTTTGCTTCAATGAACAAGGGCACTGCCAAATCACCCCTTCAAGAGAATCCCACAAAGTTACTGGAAAGGAGGGAAGTGAATGGTAAAAAGTTAAAAACCCATATTCTATTTTGTGTGTGCCCTGAACGCGGGGTAGCCGTAACCCTATCTTTACCACAGCCTGTCTGAAAATTGTTGCAATAATGGTTGATAATATATTGGCATATGGGAGCATTGATCTATGTTTGTAGATGCATATTCATCACTGCATGAGTGATTTCAGATCTTGTCACTTGAAATTTATATGAGCTGTTAGTATGGGATGTGCATAAGGTTGTTTACTATATGTTTGACAAAATGCTCCAACAATTTTTTGTGTCTGCACAACATTATTGATCTAAGGCATGTAAGCTGGTTATGAATTCATAATTGATAGCTGGTAAATCATTTTTGAATGCCTGGAGACAAATTTTTCTTCTGGCACAAGGCACGCACTCTAAATCTGGGCTCATGATCTTAACAAATTTGACATCTAGTTTGCACACTAACTGTTTGATAAATTATATGAACATATTCTCTCAGTATTCTGATAACAGTTCTCAAATTCAACAAATGTATGCTGTTCCTATAGGTGAAAGACCAGCATGTTAACTTCCTTTTGCATTTTTTATGACAGCCAACCCTGAGAATTAAAGCTGTTTGCAACTTTGGGTAATTTTAATCTGTATTAAGTTATTAACGACCACTCTGTCTCACTGTCTGCTTTTAACCCTTCTGAAATACTCTCCCACTTTAATTTATCATATTAATTTATTGTCATAGATTAACACGACATGAAAATAGTAACTGAATGTGATTAAAAGGAAAATGTCATTTTTGTGTTACTTTCCATAGGATTTATGGTAATCTTGTAATAGGAAAAAGATTCTTTAGTCACGAGACTCGAAGCACTTCTTCGACTTTTGGTGGATATTGAACCACATCTCCGTGATTGATAGAATCTAGATCATTAGTACTCCTTATCTTGCATTCAATGATCATTTGAAAGGTAAATTAGTGGATCGATTGGATCATCTAGTGACTCACATCACATTGCGGTTTTTCTTTAATCAGCTATCCAATTTGGTATCAAAGGACAGGTATATTCTTAGCAATAAGCTACAACAATCAGATTCTTGACAGCAGAATAATGTTAGTCTGGTGCATTCAATAGTTCCCCATTTCCTTGGTTCTCTGTTCACATTAATATCTCATTATATGGTATGACATAATTAAGATATACTTTTATGATTCAGTAATTCATTTGGAAAAGTATGAAATCCTATAATATTGATATGGTATACTTGTTCACTTTACAAACACAGTGTAAATAACACTTACCTTTAGTGATCATTTTTCACCTGCATCTATGGTTTAGTCTGATTTAAAAACACAGAAATAACATTATGTGAATGTTGATCATATTATTCACTAATTATTTGTTCGATCACTGTCTTTAGCAATAGCAATTGCTTGGCATTTCTCTCGCCCATTATTGCAGAAACACAACTCTCTCAATATGATCTTCTAGTAAATTTAATTTTGCATTGCAATTGCCATTCAAATTACATGTATCTGCTCATCCGATTTATTTGATGATCTCGTGCGAGCCCATACGCACGAGGGAGAATAAGTAACACCATATGGGCTGGGGACAAAACTCAATCAACACTACATATGCCAGTGGTTCCTTTGTCTTGTGTATAGCTCTTGATGGATAGCTCTTGAAGAGCTATAGGACCATCTTGAGGAGGCCAAGTGCCTGATGTTCTAGGCTAGGTGCCTAATGTTCCAGGCTAGGTGCCTGTTGGGATGTCGAAGTCTGGAAGGGATGTAAAGGACTTCGATGCCTGGGGCTGTGCGCCTTAGTAGTTGTGGAGGGAGTGGGCCAGCCTGCGATATGCCCGAGGTCATTGAGTATCGGACTGGATGCCTACCTTGGGGCAGATGAGGTCTGAGTCAGGCGCGAGCGTTGGGGCCAGCCTTGGACTAGGATACAGACCGGGTCAGGCTTAGCCTGGTGCCGAAAGTGGGAAAAAGGACAGAGATTCCTTGAGATTTCCCGGGGTGTTGGGGACTTTCGAT
>APFE030960171.1:0-32924 GCA_000404065.3 Pinus taeda
GTCTCCATCAGTTGCCTTGCTGCTCAAGGCTTTGCATGCATCTTAAACCTCAAGAGCATACAGGTTCTTGACCCGTGAACCAATCTGCTTCACGTGTCTAGTGATGATGTGTCTAAGGAAAACCTTTCCCTTACTGAAGACTACATCATAGCCTCTGTCTTCCAGCATCGCGATCGACACCAAGTTTCTCTTCAGTCCTGGTACATACCTGACATCGGTCAAGGTAGGCGAGCTCCATGCTCCCTCTGAAAATAACCGTGCCTACACCTGAGACACTATACTTCTCATCATTACCCATCACTATGAATATCTGGAGATCTTTCTCCTCCAAAGTACTGAATAAACTCTTGTCACCGGTCATGTGGAAAGAAGCTCCATTATCAAGAAACCAACCACTTCCCACCATGGATGAAACCATGCATGCGAAGAGTGTGAAATCCAACTCAAACTGTGAAGCAAGTGCCTCACCTTCAGATCCTTCCCCGGATCCCTTTTTGGATTTCCTCCGTGGACAATTTGCAGCATAATGGCCCACCTCATGAAAACGAAAGCATCGCACTTTCGATTTGTCAACCTTCTTCCCATCATTGGAAGAACTGGATTTGGAAAGAGAAACCTTCTCCTTCCTCGCTAAGGCACAATTCTCCTTATCATGCATGGATGAAGAACTGCCTCTGGTGCTCTGTCTGATCTCCTCCTGCATCAAATCCGACCATAGTCGTTCCCAATCTGGCAGTTTCTCCCTTCCATTCACCGATTCCTGGTAGCTATGCCAGCTCTTAGGAAGGGCAAGGAGTGCTAGACTCACCATATCCTCATCCGATGTCACGACCCCTACACTTGCAAGCTCATCCCTGCATGGGATGAGCTTGATCAGATACATAGAGATCGTCTCATCCCTTTCACACTTGATCTTTCGAATTTTGTCCTTCAGTGCCAGATTCCTCTGATCACTACTATTCTGATATAAATCTTTCAATGTTTTCCACATTGCATGCGGAGTCTCCTTCCCATGGAGGCTCGAGACAATGAGATCTCACATTCCCTCCAAGAGAAATCTCCTAGCTCTAGCCACACACTTCCTTCATTCCACCTGCTCAGTCTTGTTAGTAGGCTTAGGAATTTCTTGATCAATGAAATCCTTAAGGCCATTATCTTCCAAAACTACCTCCATGCGATCCTTCCAAGCTATATAGTTTGATTTGTCATCAAGGGCATACTCAAGCCTCAAACCATAGAATTCCATCGATGAAATATATGTGATAAGAACTTGAGATCTATATCCTGAATAATAAACTTCGAATTTCTCCTGCTAGTATACTGTTCTTGCTTGATCACCTGTGCTCCGATACCATGTAGAATTTTGTAGAATTTTTCTACAAGTCAGCTAGCTCTGATACCATGTAGAACTTATTTTACAAATCGGCTAGCTCTGATACCATGTAGAAATTTCCCACCTGTAGATCAACCTGGTAATGCAATGTAATAAAGAAAAACACTTGATCTACTTCTACAAACAATTTAGCAGAAGAATAATCGAATTCATGAGCAACATCAAGTAGAAACATGCATAACTTATCAAGAGAAATCAATCACACATAACACATATTATATCACTAGGGAAAGCACCAGCATAAAACCCCAACACTGTATTATCAATCAAGTGGAAATCCTCTCCACAATACAAAAAGAATCAACTCAATAGCTATCCTTCTCTCTCTGTACTCTTATGATCTTCAATAAGAAGATCATGATGATCTTCAATCAGAAGATGAAAATCATGGACTACCTAGGCCTCATTATATAGGCTGAAAATTGGCCTAATCATACCTTCTGTCACCTCAGGTCCAACTACGTAGTCATAGAAGAAAATAGATTCCTTCCTCATGCAAGGAATACTTACTAGAAATATCCTAGCATCTGATAGTACATTGTCCCACATTTGATCTCAACTGGGTCTCTGACAGAATTGACATGCAACAGTTATCCATGAGTGAATCCTCAGTTATCTAAAATAATAGTCGTCATATGCATGCAAGCATTAACAAACTATATTTTATTATTTTAACAACTTGTTAAAATAATCTAACTCGACTTGACTAGTAAGAACTAAGTCAATTGATTCTCTCATTATAGAACTCACACTTATTCCCTCAATCAGTGGAGGAAATTAAGGATAAATTCCTCAATCAGTGGGACAACTCATCGTGCATGCTCACAAAGACTTCAAATTCGAATTTCCTTAACTAATTAACTCAACTGAATTAATTAATTAATATTTCAAACTGCTGTTAAGACCAAAATTAATTTTACTTCCTATAGATAGACTAGGGACTGCTATAAATAGGAAGGGACCCGGAAATGTTATTTTAAGAACTTTCTATTTTTAGCAGTTTCACCTCTCACCCAATGTGGCCAATGACCTTACTATCCAAACTGCTATTTTTAGACATGATATTTTTAGCAGGTCTATTTTTAGCACATTCTAAATTTAACATTTCTTGTTGCACATTTTTCACTTTAGTAAGAACCTTTCTAAAGCTGAGTTAGATTATACTGTGACTGAAAAGGAACTCTTGGCTGTGGTGCATTGTTTAAGCAATTTTAGGCATTATATCACTGATTATCAAACTTTGGTTCACACTAATCATGCAAACATTAAGTATTTAATGAATAAGCTTGATCTCAATGCTAGGATAATTAGATGGTTATTATTATTGCAACAATTTGATTAAACTATTGTTGATAAATTAGGGAAAGAGAATGTGGTTGAAGATTTCTTTTCAAGACTAACCCTTCCTGCAAGAAAGTAAGAAATGATAGATGATAGAATTCTAGATAAACATTTCTTTTCCATATCAGTGTTTTCTCGTTGGTTTTCTGATATAGACAACTATTTGGTTGTTGGGAGGTTCCCTCCTAACCTATCCTCTAGGGAGAAAAGAAAGATTGTTAGGGAGAGTTCCCCATTCAGTTGGATTGGGGGAAACCTTTTCAGATTAGGGCTAGATTAGAGCCTAAGAAGATGTGTGAGGGAAGAAGATGCCTTTGACATCCTCTCAGCATGCCATGATGGACCTTGTGGGGGCGACGTTGCTACTAAGAGGACAACCTTCAAAGTTTTACAATCAGGTTATTATTGGCCCACTGTACATTAGGATGCAAGGAGGTATACCACCAGGTGTGATGTGTGTCAAAGAATGGGTAAGCTAACACATAAGGATGAAATTCCCATACAACCTCAAGTGACTCTAGATCCATTTGAAAAATGGGGGCATGGATTTCATTGGACCTATTGATCCTCCATCAGGACCAGAAAAGGTATATCAATATATGCACTTATTACCATACCAAATAGACATAAAAAAAAGTAGTAAAGGCAACAACTGAGTAGAAGGTGGTTGAATTTCTGAGGGAGAGCATCTCCTACAAATTTGGTTTTCCAAGGGAAATAGTCACTGATCAAGGAGCACAATTTACATCAAGTTTGATTGAAGATCTTATGAAAAAACACCTCATCAAGAACAATACATCTACTACCTATGAACCTCAAGAAAATGGGCAAGTGGAAGTAAAAAAAAGATCATTGGAAAAAATTCTTACCAATTTTGTTAGCAGAAGGAGAAAATATTGGGTCGAAAGACTTGTGAAAGACACTTGGGACTACAACACCACTTGGAAGACCACCACTGGATTCACTCCATTTGAGTTGGTCTATGGGAAGAAGACCATGTTGTCTATTGAATTTGAGTGAAAAAATTAAGGATGGAATCCCAATTAGAATTGGATCACACTACAACACAACAAGAAATGTTGCTCCAACTCATTGGTCTAGATAAATTCAGAACGCAAGCTCTCCTACACATCGAGGTGATCCAACTACAAAGGGATATTTGGCATGATAAGCACATCGGGGAATTTTTTTTCAATAAGGAGATTGGGCCCTAATGTATGATTCTAAATTAAAGGATTTCAAGGGGAATTTAATGACAAGATGGTTGGTTCCCTATCTAGTAGAGAAGTGTCATGAGAATGGGTTTGTCCAAATCAGAACAATTGATGAGGAAGGGATTCCTTTACTTGTCAATGTTCATAGGTTGAAGTTGTAAAAGAAACCTTTTTCCAAGGATTAATTTGTCATTTCAATTAGTAGAGAGTTAAATGTGATTGGGAGGCTCATAACCCTCAGTCCACTAATTTCTAAAAAAAATAATAATAGGAATATGAAGGCCTAGATGAAAACCTCCATGAGGCATTTGAGGCCAAATCCTAAGTTGAAAACCTCTCTAAGGTAGCCCAAGAGCAAAAAAAGGAAAAAAATAAGAATAAAAGATCCCTAGGTGAAAACCTCCTCTGAGGTGCCTAGGGAAAGGATGCAGGTTGAAAATCTTTGCAAAGGAAACCTGCTTGTATAAAAAAAGAAAAAGAGAAATACAAGGAAGAAGTTCTTACACCACTGCTGCTGACATTTTCTTTCTGTAGGACTCCAAGCAATGATAGAATCAAGGTTATAAGGAAGAATCTACAAGTGTACTCCTTTATTCTTCCACCTATACATTTCATTTCCACAATCTCCACTCACAACCCACCTCTCTCCATCATCCAATCAACAAAAGACTCCAATTTTTCCTCCTCTTTGTGATGCTACAAAAGGACCTGTAATGATAAAGGAGGTCTTGTAATGCTACAGAAGGAGCTTATAAGGATACATGAGGAGGATCCAATGGAAAAAATAAACCAGAGTGATATGTTGTCTCTAGGAAATTCTAAGAGGGTTCCTCCACTGACAACCCCATCACCCATCCACTCCATCTAGCAAAACAAATTTTCTAAAAATTTGACTCTGTCATGCATTTGAGAAAATAGAGAAAAACCCTGATTTCTATTATTCTATCACCTACACCGCCTCCTCATGATCCTAATCCTATCCTCATGCCTTTCATCACTTTCCGTCAACCTGACATTCAAAATGAAGACTTGAAGGGAGGATTAAATGACTATTGTTGAGCTAATTTATTCACACAAATTAACAAAAATATTCCTTATCAATCCAGGTTGGTAATACTTAAAGGCAAGTCCACTATATATGAATATTAGATGTAATCAAACTTGAAATATAAGTTTTTCAAAAACTAAAGAAGTGCATATTACAATTCCAATTCACTTTGTAAAGAGGGAAATCTGAAATGGCTCTTAACTTAAGGGGTCCAATTCTTCCTCAATTATTACTTGATGAACATAAATAAGAAACTAATAGCTTGAGATGTAAAAATCATTAATGAAAGGAGGCTCCTAACTTAAGAGACCTTTGGTATGTTTCATCATAATTCATTCACAATAATGCCAAAAACACATAGGAAAACTGCTTGCATGTAATCAAAGAAAACTAGTTACATTTCACCAAATTAACAGAAGGAGTGCCCAAATTGAACACTTTGTTTTTCCAACTTACTAAAATGATGAATAAACTAAGATCTAATGAAATAAATCACCATACATTAACCATAAACCAATCTGAAACAAATCATGTAAACTAGTTCTACAATAACCAGATTATGGAAAATTAAACTAGTTTAGACAAAGAAGTGTACTTAGCTTGGAATGGGGGCCCTCCACCCTTGCTTTGCACACTTGAAGATTGATATCAAAAGCTTAAATTCAGTCACACATCCACATTATTGAACAACAAAATAGTAGTAGAACATGTTCTTCAAATTAACTCTCCAATCCAAAATGTCTCAGCATGAAATTATACAAAAGTCAATACATAAGCCATCAAAGTCTTGGCTTTAAATAGAAGTATTATGAAACAAAATGATCTATAATCATTCTAACAAAAATATCTACTCATATCCATCTATTTAAGTTGAATTCATCAATCCCATCCCAAGAAATATGGTCAATCCCATAGAATCTCAAAACTGCTCTATTTCTATGGAATTTCTGAGTGACTAGTCATGGTTGACTTGCACTAAATGGTCCTAATAAAGCTTGTTCTGTTCGAACTAAGTAGAGATGACTCAGTCCTAGTTCCCAAGATTTCCATCCATGCATCAAATTCGTGCCCAAGTGTCCTGCAAACATGTCAACCATATAGCTACTACGGGAATTTCTGAATCTATCAATATTTGCACTTGAAACCAAATTTTCATAAAAACTTCAGAATTTGAAAAATTAAAATTAAATACCTGAGTAGACATGAAATACATCAAAATAGGATGGATAAAGTGGAAAATGGATGGAAAATAGATGGATTAAGTAAGTTTCCTTTAGCAATAATAAGACCAAAATCGAGGGCCAACATCTCCCCCTTGCTGATTGTCAAGCATGTCCTCATGCTTGCTTATTCCTCTTTGATCTTCTGTTCCCTATAGTAGATGCAGTTCTTGTAGATTCTTCCTGCTGTGCTGCCCTTATCAAATAGTCCAAACCTGAATCATGTCCTTCTCTATACAAAGCAGTCTTAACTTTCTGTTTCTCATACTTTGCCTTCCACATGTTTTTCTCTTTTAGCCATTTGAATGCCTGTTTAGAGAGTAGATCATTCTTCCTATTCAATCTTCCTATTTCTTCATTTAGTATTTCATTTGCTTTGACCAATCTAGCATTATTCTTTTTGCTTGCCTGGTTTTCTTCTTTCAAATGGTTTTCAAAGATTTTCCTGATTTCTAGTTGGTCTGTTAACTCCCTGATTTTGCCCAAGTTTATTTCTTGTTCAAGCTCTTGTGTAGTTTTGATTAATGATGCTGTTGCTGCATCATCATAAGAAGAATCTCTCTCTAATGCCTCTTGTTCAATATCATCCTCTACCTGTTTTCTTGTGGAACATGTGTTTACTAACTGAACTTATTTTTCTTTGTTATTTATTTCAGTTGGACTTTTATTCCTAAATCTCTTAGGAATATACATGATAGACACTTCATTTTCTTGCATGACTATATTACTTTGCTTTTTAGCTCTAGTCCTAGGATAGAAGGGTGAGCTCATCATTCCCCTGGTTTTCTACTCTACTTTGTTTTGTCCTTCATTGATATGTTCATTAAATTGGTTTTTAATCATGATCTCCCTCCAAATTATTCCTTGTGACCTTACTTGATATTCAACCAGGAATATCAACCCTTGGTGATAAATTTGTGCTTCTTTGGGCTTGTGTTCATGTTTCATTGTCTCTATCA
The DNA here is from genome assembly GCA_000404065.3 of Pinus taeda. Taxonomy (NCBI): domain Eukaryota; kingdom Viridiplantae; phylum Streptophyta; class Pinopsida; order Pinales; family Pinaceae; genus Pinus; species Pinus taeda. The sequence goes on from APFE030960171.1 coordinate 7,176, forward strand.
TCTTCAGGAGGCTTCTAAAGAGAAAGTATGGCAAATTAATCCTATCTTCTCCGTTAATGTGCTGTAGGAGTCGAATATGATATAGATGGGCAACACTATATCCCCTATCACAAGTAAGAAACTTCTGTATAACTAGAACCAACTCACCCCATGGTTCATTGAACCATTCCCTTGGTATTCCTTTGGTTCTGTCAAAGGTTCCTTTTCGGTTCTTTTCAAGGAAGAAAGTCCATGCTTTCTCCTTGAAATGCAAGCCTTTATGATACTTCTCTCCTATCATAGGGAGGTCTAGAGCTTGGGAAAGGAATTCCTGAGTCACAGGAATGATAACATCTCCTACCCTTGTTTGGTCTCGGCTGTAATGTTTTATGAAATCCCTTGTTACCTCCTCACTGTGGCCATTAAACCTCTGCAAGAATCCTATCAGTCCCGCTTGGTAAAGCTTCTCTATGGTCTCTTTTTTCCAGTTTTCTATTTGAAATTTCGGCTCTATCCTTGCTGACATTGTGTCCGAAAACCATTGAATGTATGCCTTTGCTGTCATTATCTTCATCTTAACAATGACAATTTACAACTACTGTTCTTTTCAAAATGAAATTTCAAAATCAGAGAAGCTTACCTGCTTTATGCAACAAACTTAATTCAATATACTTGGCCTCTGTTTGTTTCTTTTTGTAGCGACACAGTTTTTTCAATCCCTTGTTGTATCCAAACAGTCAAACATCCTGCCTTATATATCTCTGTAAACACACTAAGCTCCGTTCTCGGAAAGAAATACATAAGAAAACAAAATGATAATGACATAATTTTGTATTTCTTAATGTATTCTTGAGGCACAATTTTTTATAATTTGTCATACAAGCCTAATCCTCGGTGCTGTATGAAAGGAGAACAAAAATAGTTTTCAACTTTGTTGTAACAGCTCTAAACAACAATTCATTTCTACAGAGATACAAGCGATTCAACTTCTTACAACAGTACTTAAAAGAGAATTTTCCTTTGTTTTCACAGTATACAACCCCTGTTTTACAACAACACACAATACGATCCCCTGCAGCAGCACTCAAAATTCATCTATTTACACAATATACATTCTCTGTTACACATTACAGTCCCTGTTGTGCAACAACACACAATATAACCTTGTGTAACAGCATTAAAAAAACTCTTCTGCAATACAATCCCTGCTTTATGAAAAAAAAATTAAAAAAAATTCATCCCGTGCTCTACACAATAGTAATACAGCGCAAAAAAACTCTGTCTCTGCAATACACAGTCTTTGCTTTACAAAACACACAATATGGTCCCAAAAAACTCTGTTTTAATGACGCATTTGGCATGCAAAATGTGGTTGAAATGCCGCATTGTCCGCACAGGTGTAATCTACTGGTCGTTTTGCATGATCTACATGCTTCACTCATATCCTTGATTTTTGCAATTACACCTATGAACAGATTTGTTCTTTAATACATAGTCGTTTGCTTCATTAACTCACTGTTGTTTATCTAACCCTCACATTTATCATTTCTGGAATCATGGTGAGTTTTTCGGCGTTTACCTGGCTAATGGCGAGACCTGTGGACTATTTAATGGCGCTCCATATCCCTGTATCTTCGTTTCATGCTGACTGGTGGCAAGAACAGGCATGTTAATAGTTAAATGATAGGCAATTTTGGTGATTGAAATCCCGACTCATCTTTGGAAGAAAATCGAATCACGTTTTTACTTGAGCTTTCCCGAGATTTTGGCAACCGACTTGTGTTATTTTTGGAAAGTTTTCCTACTTATCTCTCCGCAGATTTGCTTACACTTTCCCTCGCTTCGTTTGTCAAATGTGAAACACTTCAGCATTGTTCTCCTGAACTTGTTAAGGCAATGATGGCATACAAATGTGGCTTAAACAACTTGCAAAGCGGTGTTGAAATGCACAACAGACTGGCGGTGTTGAAATGTTTTCATGACCAATTTTCATTTTCCTACCGTGCTCTTGGCTGAGTAAGCCATAAGCACCTCTATTGGCCAGTGTTTGCACGTAAGCATATCGTGCATGTCATGCTAGTCCCGTTGACCAGTCGCCTGACTGTGTCATTAGGATGGCCTGTCCGTTTACCATAATTCAAATATGAGCTTACCGTTTATGCGGGTCGTGGCTGTCCTCCCATGCAGCTTACGGCTTTGCCAGCATGCCTTCTGTGGAATCGTTGAATGCACCAACCATGCAAACGTATGATGGTTTGCGTACATATCTCCAATGGTTTGCGTGTACCTTCGTTCCACGTCGTTCAATCCACGTTCCCGTTTGAAAGCCAGTTTGATTCATGCGCTTGGTTTGGATGTCCATTTAAATCATAACCCCCACTAATTATGCTGCCATACCATGTGATTACATTATACTGCCATATGATGTGATTATATGTCATTATATTGCGTACAAGCCCGCCTACCTTATATCTCTATGTTTCATTATGAGGCCATGCAAATACATATGTTTGAAATGGTGTGCCTTTCAATATGTTGCAATATAGCGCATATGTGCAATATGCATATGTTTTTAGCGCACATATATTTCTTTATGAAACTTTTGCCTTATAATATATTTCCTTTTTCTCATATAGTTCCTTATGAACTTTTGCCACCCTTATTACCTTTGCGCATGTATTAGAAATATTTCCCATATTGCTCATATCTAAAGTTGTGTGCACATGTATTGCCTTTTTTGAAATACTTCTTATAATTTTAAAATGACCACCTAGGTCATATTTAAAATTATGTCCATGTCTAATGTTTGAATTGTTTGTGCAGGTTTCGACATGTTGCACTCTTTTGATCCCTTTTTGCTTTTAAGGAAAAATACTTAGGGGTTAAGGTCATGAGTATGGAATGATATAGGATGTACAAGGGTTATAGGATATGATATTTAGGATAATGGGTGAGAATAATGGAAAATATATACTTCAGGTACTAATCTCAATTTAACAAAGACTAAAAATTTCTAAAAAAAATTTGAATTTACAAGAGAAAAATGACTATACTTGTACTTCCCTGGTAGTATTGGATGATGTCTTCTTCTTTACAAGTTGGATGAAATTGTTTGATCAAATGTCGTAGATAGATTGAAAGGTAGAATTTATTTCTGCTTCCTGTTCTTCATGCTTCATTGGTTCTGGTTCTTGAATTGCTGGTTGTTGTTAAGGTCCCTATGCAATGATTTGATGACTCAGGTCTCGACTGTCATGCACATGTGTAAGCAATTTGTACATGTTTTCGCTAATATTTCAGGTCCCTCTGCTATTGTTCAGGTCCCAACTGTGAACAATACAAGTTCCATCATTAATTCAGCTGCACAACTAAAGTTCTTGTGCAATCCTCCCCCTTGCTGGAGATTTGAATTGTCCTCAAGTCAGATTTATGTGGAGGATATCCTGCAAATCAAAGTTGCGATAAAAATAGAACAAGAAAGTGAATTCATACAGTCCAAAACATGTTGGTTTTCCTCTATGAATTCGTGCTTGCTTTGTGCCAGTATCCTAGTTTTCACTAGAAAACAGTTTTATTTTTTATTTATTTATTATTATTATTATTTTTTTAGTAGAACACTTCTTTATCCTTCTGTAGCACTGGAAGATGGCTGGTTGTGGTGTTCCATTATTTTCAGTTCTGTTCCTTGTATCAGTTGTTTCATGAATTCTTCTTTGTCAATAGGCATGTTATAAACTTTTAGCCTATGTCCATTTACCAAAAATGATGTGGATTCCTGGTCAATTGTCTTGATTTGAACAACTCCATTATCAAAGATTTCTTCTATCTCATATGGCCCTAACCAGTTTGTTGTGAATTTGGCCTTGAAATCTTTGAATTTGAAGTCAAACAGTAGTACCCAGTCTCCTTTGTTGAATGTCTTGTTCTTGATGAATTTGTCATGCCACTTCATTCGTTACTGCTGTACCAATGTTGTATGTTCTATTGTCTACTGGCGATGTTCATCTAGTTGATTTAATTCCATTATCCGCTGCTGCTGTGCTTTAGACAGTTCCAGTCCTAGTTCGACTGCCAATTTGTATGTGTGTATCTGAAACTCTATGGACAGTAAAACCTCTTTTCCATATACTAACTGGTATGCACTAAATCCAGTTGTGTTTTTCCATGTGATTCTGTATGCCCATAGTGCATCCCTTAGTTTTTTTGACCAGTCCTTTTTGTTCATTTGTACTGTTTTGGTCATTATGTTCTCTAGGAATTTATTTGTTGATTCCACCTATCCATTTTATTGAGGATGATATGGTGTAGACTTCCTGTGCTTTATCTTATATTTCTCTGTAAGATTTCGTACAAGCTTTGAAGTAAATTGTGCTCCATGATCTGTTACAATCTGTCTTGGTACTCCGTATCTTACAAAGATTTCTTCAAAGAGAAAGGTGACCACTGTATTTTCTGTTGCTTTGGTGACTGCCTTTGCCTCCACCCATTTGGTGACATAATCTGTACATACTAAGATATACCTCTTTCCGTTTGATGGTGGATTTATTGGGCCCACAAAATCTAAAGCCCATTTCTCAAATGGTTCTATTAGAACTTGTGGTTTGAGTAGCATCTCATCTGATACTATTGGTCTCCCTATTCTTTGGCAGCTGTCACATCGCTTGACATATGCCTTGGAGTCTTTGAAGATTGCTGGCTAGTAGTAGCCTAATTGCAGCACCTTGTAGGCTATTCGTTTGTCTGCAAAATGACCACCACATGGTTCATCATGACATGCTTTTAGGATTTCTAATATCTCATCCTCTCTCACACATTTTCTGATTATTAAATCTGAACCAGTATAAAACAAATCACCATTTACCCAACTATATCTAGAACTTTCTTTAATAATTTTTCGGTTTTGTTTCTTGGGGAATTGTGTTGGAAATTTCCTAGAAGATAGATAATTTGCCATGTCTGCAAACCATGGTGTTTTTACTGCTATTGCAAACAAATTTTCATTCGGAAAGTTATCCGTAACTGGATTTGGATCGTTGGGTGAATGTATGCATGACAGAAAGTCAGCCACTTGATTTTCTTTGCCTGGTCGGTCTTGAATTGTGATGTTAAATTCTTGCATTAACAGTAACCATCTTGTTATTCTCCCATTGGTGATAGATTTATTCATCAAATATTTTATTGCTGAATAATCTGTATGAATAAATACTTGGTATCCTGTTATGTAGTGCCTGAATTTATTTACTGCGTGTACTACAACTAACATTTCTTTTTCTGTGATTGTATAGTTCAACTTTGCAGGTGTTAAGTTCTTGCTTATAAAGTATATTGCATAATTGAACAGATTCTCTTTCTGCCCAAGTGATGCACCTATCATGATATCAGATGCACCAGTTGAAATATGAAATGGCAGAGACCAGTTTGGTCCATGAAGAATGGGTGCAATTGATAATTTTTCTTTCAATATTTGAAATGCATTTTGACAGTGATTTGTCCATTGAAATTCAACATCTCTTGCTAATAATTTGAATAGAGGTTGGGCTATTTTACTAAAGTTTTCGATGAATCGTCTATAGTAGCCTGCATAACCGAGGAAAATCCTTACCTCTTTTTGTGTTGTAGGTGGAATTAAATTCACGAGGACTTGTATTTTTGCTGGATCCACCTTAATTTCGGAAGCGGAAATATGGTGTCCCAAAACTATGCCTTCTGTCAACATCATATAGCATTTTTCGTTACTCAATGACAAATTTGTTTCTATGCATCGCTTCAAAACTTTCTCAAGATTGTTGAGGCAATCATCATATGTGTCCATAAACTGTGAATTCATCCATATAAATTCTACACATTCATGGATTAGATCAACAAATATTGCAAGCACTACTCTTTGGAAAGTTGCAGGCGCATTGCATAACCTAAATGGCAAGACATTATATGCATAGGTTCCCCATGGGCAAGTGAATGTTGTTTTGTCTTGGTCTTCTGTTGCTATTCTAATCTGATTGTACCCACTAAACCCATCCAGGAAGGAGAAAAATTTCTTTCCAGCTAATGAGTCTAGAACCTGGTCAATGAATGGTAGCGAAAAATGATTTTTCAATGCTTCTTTGTTTAATTCCCGATAATCTACACATACACTCCACTTCCTGTTTTTCTTTGGTACTATTACCAATGGAGAAACCCATTGACTATTTGAAATAGGATAGATGAATAGTAATTTTTGTAGTTCTTCTTTCACTATTTCTTTCATCATGGGATTCATTCGTCTTTGAGGTTGCCTTACTGGTTTGATCTGATCATTTGTATAGATGTGGTGGATACATGTATTGGGTTGGATTCCTTGCATGTCGGTATAATCCCAGGAAAAAGATTTTGAATATTTTTGTAATAATGCAACTACCTCTTGTTCTTGTGATGATTGCAAATGGTTTCCAATGTTCAAATGTTTTCCAAGATATATCTCAATTGTTTTTGTTGTTGAATTGGAAATTGTGTTTACAAGAAAAATGTTTGTAAAAGAATTTCGCAAGGATTAAACTGTACAAGTTTCTTGAAAACATTGGTTCAAGAGATTACTTGTAGCTTCATATTGAACCTCTCTAAGCTGCTCTGAAATATTTGGTTATGAGATAAAAAGGTCCATTAAATCTTCATTCTCTTCTTCTTCTCTAAGGTCAAAAACTTGACTTATACTTAAAACTGATTTAGTTTGCTACTGTTCTTGAGTTTCAAGTATTGATTCTAAAGAAGATGATTGTGCAGGTGAATAAAGTGTAATGTGTTTCAGTTCATCTCCATGTGAAATAATCATGCTTCCAGATCTGCATCCTATAAAGGCATCAACCATGGCTAGCCATGGTCTGCCTAAGATTAGAGGATGTCCTCCCAAATTTGTTTTTGGCTGCAAGATAAGGAAGTCAACAGGATATTTCCATGAATCCAAAGAGACTATGATATCTTCTAGTATTCCTTTTGGGACAACTTTAGATCTGTCTGCTAATTCTAGAATTGTAGAAGTTGATCTAATGTTGTTTAAATGTAGTTTTTTCATTGTCTCCATAGTCATTACATTTATAGCTGCTCCCAAATCTATTAATGTATTAGGAACTGAGATATTTTTTATTGAAATCGTAACCATAGGGATACTAGGATCAATATATTTCTCTACAATTGTTTGTGTTGACATGAGGCTTGCTAATTTTCCAATGAATTGGATTGTAGAAGGATCCTTCTTCTTTTTACCAGTTTTCTTAATGCATAATTCCTTTATTGTTTTAGCGTATATTGGTATCTCTTTAATTGCCTTCAATAAAGGAATTTTTACATAAGCATTTTTCAATTCATCCAAAATATCAAATTTAGGAAGGTTCATTTCTTTTTGTTGCTCTACTAACCTCTCAGGATAGGGTGGTGTTTGAGTTATAATAGTTTTTCCTTTCTGAATTTGTGTTTCAGATTGTGATGTTTCAGGTGGTTCTCCTTGCTCAATTGGCTCTTCTATGATTGGCGGAGAATCCTTTGTAAGCACCTTTCCAGACCTTAAATGGACATCGTTTACATGAAGAATAGAATATGTTGGAAAATATGCTGCTTCTTCTACAATGTATGCAGATTTATCCATCTTATTGTTTGGATTTGCCACTGGTTGGGCTGGTAATTGAGTTGGTCTAGGTTGGTTCGAAGGTAGCTATACTTTTTGTGGTTGTGTTAACAATGGTGGAGGATTCTGCTGTGGAAATGGCATGGATTGCAGATATGCAGAATTTTGTTGCGCAAATGGCATGGACTGTGGATATTGTTGATATGGAAATGGCTGTTGATATTGTTGTTGGTATTGTTGTTGGTACTGTTTAGGTGGCTGGTTTCCATAACCATATCCTCTCCATCCTTGTGTAGGTTGGTTTGGATATTGTTGTGGAGGCCAAGCTTGCCATGGAATTGGAGGATTCCAAGGATTTTGAGGCGGATATAGATAGTTTTATTGAGGGAATTCTTGCAGATTTTGTTGAGGCAACCTTGGTTGCCATGGTCTTCGTGGTGCCACATGATAGAAACCTTCTGTTTCTTGCACTTCTTCCATTGGATTCATTTTCAATTCCTTCAACCTTAGACAGTTTTCTGTTGAATGATTTTCTGTATAAAGACCACATACTTGAATACAGAGAGCATCATGGAGCCATTTATACAACAGAGAGGAGGCAGATCATCCTTAGGAAGTAGGCCATCTACTCCACCAGCAGTAGCTTGGACACAGGGAAGGCACCTACACACACAACAAGGTTATTAGTTAGAATATCATCAAGCTACGAAGGCCTGAGCATAAATAAGCCAAGGAAATCAACTCCCTTAGGATCATTATATCACGAGGCCCGACTCTAGCATGCAACCATCTGCAAGAATTCGATCCACATGTAGGCTCATGTATGAAACCCTCACCTCTTCCTTGTGCATAAAATGATAAAATGTGTTAATGGTCAAGAAAGGAGTTTTAATAGGCTGGAGATGGCCAGTGAACTTGGCCACCCTCGAGTAGTTAACTAAAGTTCATATTAAGTCATCCATGCAACATGGATATGTCAAATCAAATGGGGTGGTGCTTACGAGGGGTGATGTGATAATCACAAGGATATGGGTAATGATTACAAGGAGAGGGGATAACGATTCAAAAAAGGAAACTCATGCATGTGCCATCTCATGATAACACTCTGAGCCTTTACCAGAAAGGAAATATTATGTACTAGGCTTGAATCCATTTTCACCATCGCTCATTTAAAAAAAACCCAGTTAGAAGAAGGTCAAGCTATTGCTATCAAACTACCTAGGGCAGGCATCACTGAGTTGTTTCAAGCTTTGTTTGTAGATGCTATAGGAGGAAGCTACAGGAGGGTTTGAATTACTACAGGAGGGACAAGAAGGAGCTACAAGAGGGAATTTAAGGGTGAAAGGGAGCCAGAGTGACCCGAAATTATCTTCAACCCTCATGCACATACATAGCTATTTTGAAAAGGAGTAAGTGACTTCCTCCCTCCTTGATTTCCATACAATTACATAAGAAATTATTCTTGAATTTGGTAACCTATAATATATAATTAAGAAGTAGGTATCTTGGAAATTAATGTGTGTAAAGGCAAGATAGGGGAAGAGAAAAATAATTTATTTTGATATAAATTCTATCATCCTTCTCCCTCACTAATAAAAAAGGAGGTTTAACATTGTTTCTACCACTGAGATTGCTTTGAAGAAAATTGAATTTCACACCTAAGTAACACTAGGAAGGATAAGTAAAAGAAATGTGGGGAGGATTTAATAGAATAAAACCCACATACACCAAGAGATTTCGCCAACATACTCTTACAGGGAACATTTTTAGAAGGCACTAATGGTTGGGATTCTTTGAATTGTTAAAAGGGTATGATAATGATATCACTCATGAATTTTCCATAGCATTGCATTCTCAAGGAGAAGATAGTTCCACCACTGCTTTCAAAGGATTGGCCATCTCTTTAAGCCATGAAACTATAACAAGATTGACCACCTTACTCTTGGAAAATCAATGGAGCAAAGAGGAGAAAGAAGTGAGTGTTATAGCTAAGAAAAACTTCTTCATCCTAGAAGAAAAACATGTAGAAGATAAGAATGGAGTGAGAAGGGAGATCCTACCTTACACCTGGGATGAGGTGTCTTAATCACATCCTCATACATATATCTTGGTAAGGGAGATTGAGTGTGGTATACTCTTACCTTTTCAAGTGATCCAGATTTAAACATGAGCGCAACAGATTACAAAAATAACCATAAATACAGATATGCAGTGGAAATAATACTCCATTTCATTAATGTAAAATACTGAAATATGCTTACAAATAGAAATGGAAATAAACCAGCTAGGGCGATGGTAGCTTATCTCTGAGAAGAGATGTGGCGGCTACATGCCTCTGAACTATGTTACAATGAGGCTCGAAGGCCTATTCATTGTTGAGAAGTAATGGAAAACCCTAAACATCCAAAAAATAACCCTAGGAGATGAAGCGCCAAACTGTGGGCCCCGTTTGGGTAAATTGGTACATCAACTTCCCGGGGTCATAACTTTGGCATATGATATCCGTTTGGGGCGCACAATAGCTCCTTAGAAATATCTATCTGAAGACTATAACTTTGGGAAGAGAAACATAGGTTTATGACCCATGTTGCTCTCGATTTTCCCCAAAAAGCATCGTTTAGGGCCTCAAAACGGCTCCGGAAGTTCAGGACCCAAAAAAATACTAAAAATAGTCAATTGTGCTACAATTAAGGAAACTGAAAAAATGAAAGAGACAGTTGTGGGGGACCAAGTGGGATAGGTGGGTGGCCACCAACATCCACTTGGATCATCAAGCTTCTCCATGAGTTAAGATTCATGGTGTTATCTCAAAATCAGGTCCTAATAGGCTGCTGATCAGGTTGAATCTAAGTAACTATTTCAAACCTACTTTAGGCTGAGGCTTAGCCTCCTCAACTTGAGAGGGCTCTCTCAAAAAGGGGTTAATGATTTTGATTATAGTTAAGATGGCTAACTCTTGTGAAACAACTGTAAGAATAAGAATGGTGGAAACACATTTAACAACTATCCATTGGGCTTATGGAGTCAACAAAATCTCAATATGACAATGAATTCAACCTTACATAGAAGTAAGGGCATTCAACATTTAAAATATTCAGAAAATAACAACTCGGATAGGACCACCCAGTCTATGAATGCATACAGGAAGTTAGAGCACATCAAGTGAATTCTAAGTGATTACACATTCATACCACTGCAAGAATTAGGAAAAGGAAAGCATAACACATTCTGAACATAAAAATCCCTCATGAATCCTAAGAAGTAAAGCCAAACATGTATTATCAAAACAGAGTCTTACATAAGCCAAATATCAGCCTTTTTCATAAAATTTCCAACCCTTTTTACATTGCTGCTCCAGCTATATATAGAGTTCTTCTCCTGTCTAATTTAGATTCCTCCTCAAGCATGAGGGGAATTCGAATTCCTCCTTATTTGACACCTATTGACACTTAAACTAACTATTTAATACAAAAGACAGCTAACTAGGAGTCCTAGAGACCTAAAACAATTAGGAGTGTAACTCCTCATTATGATCAAAACAACCTTATCTAAACATTTAAAGCATTATTTGACACCTAACACTCCATGAAGTCGAATTTGATGGTGCTCATAACCTTCCATCTGGCCCTTTATGACTCATCCTTTTGATGTTCCTAGAAACTAGGAGACTGTCCCTTGCTCTGTTCTGGCTGAAAAAATGGGTCTTGGGACAGAGCTCATAACTTCTCACAAAAAACGTATTTGGAAAAACTGAAGGATGATTTTGTGAACCAATCCATGCTGAACAGAAACCTCTCTTGGTTTTTTGAAACACTACTCTAGTTGTCCATAATCGATCCTTGAAGAAGACGTGTAAAACAGGAAATTTTGATTTTTGAAAAACTGCACCTACAGCAGTTTCATAGCGAAAGTTTGGTCTTTCATTTCTCCCAGATCATAATGAATTTGAAGAAAGTGGAAGAGGTTTTTGTACTTCAGTATCTTAGGAATGAAAACTTCTTTCACTTTTCAGAGATGAGTTTTCAACTGCTCAGAACCTCTTTTAGAATTTGACTGGTAAAAACAAGAAGACAGTTTGACTGATAAAGTTTGAAGTTAAAAAATGTCTTTCCTCTACTTGTTTTTCCATTGCTGAATGTTGATAATTTGTACATGATCCTTTGTAGATATTCCCGTTTGAAAAGATTTCTCTTTGTCTCTCAAAATTGGTCCACTAATTCATAATATGCACCTACAACAATTTTATGCCAAAATTTGACTTCTTCGAGTTTTCTTTCCTTTGAAATGAATTTTCCATATGCCATGAGGCTGTTCAAAAGTGAATAAACTGATACAATTCTTCAAAGTATACTTCAAAAGGTGATCCACATCCAAACTTTAGGATTTAACCTTACCTGCTATGTAGTTTTTCTTAGCTGAGTATATCCTTCACGCTTACTTAGCTGAATCTCCAAGTCTTCAATTTGCCTCTTCATCACTTTGATGTTGGGTCTGAGCCTATTATTAATCCATCTGATGTGTCTTACCTTGCTTAATTTAGGAACTGCCTCACTTGAATTTGATGAATATTTTTTATCTTTGCCACCATGAGTTTGTTTGCACAAACTAAGAATTGTATCAAATGCTAATTGTATGAACACGACCAAGATCGACATGAATATGTCTAGGATCAATTAAATTTTACCTTACCCTTTTCCTTTGAAATATTTTTAGTGATAACACATGGAAAAAATTCCTCTCCCTCAAAGACTTAATGTTTTCCATTTCCTCCTATAATCAATCATTGAAATGAGCCAAAAGTTGAGGGACAGAAAGCATCAACACATAGCCCACCATGGCCTCATCAAGTTTATTGTGATGGATGCTTGATCCACTTAAGGAACCCTATCCTATGGACTAATTTTGTGGACACGGACAAGGAGGCCTTCATTGAAACTCAATCCATCACACCTCAAGAAACACGAGCCTCCAACATTGGAGGTAGGGGAGGAAAAACAAAGGAAGAAGAGGCAGGAAAAATAGAGGAAGAAGAAGCAAATCTTAATGAAGAAGAAGGAGAGAAACAAGTATAGGAAAAATAAAGCCATGAGAAAACTTCTAATCCCCAAGGAAAAGAGAAGAATGGACATCAAACCAGTCTCTCTCCAGGGAATACAAAGCAAGTAGTGGCTACCACATTGGCCACATTAAGCACACCTATGAATCCCAAGAGGAAGCATCCAAGGCAAGGTCCCCTATAATTCAAAAAAATGAAGAGCACTAGGATTAGACAGGGAAAACGATAACCTCCTTCAAATGTCCCTATCACTATTGAGGAATCACCTAGTAAAAAAGAAGAAGTGGGGCATAATGAAGGAAAAATTGAGGAGATTACCTCTCCTAAGGGAAAACCCAAACCACCTGTGCCATATGAGAGAAGGCCCACCACCAGGGCAGCGACCTTTAATAAACCATAGAAGCAAACTGCCCTTAATAAAGTAGAAAAAGAGGAGCTACAGGAGAAACATGGGCTTCTACAAGAGAAATAGGGGATACTACACGAGAAGAAAAAGGAGCTAAATGAAGGAGAAACCATCACAAAAGTAGATAAAAAATTCCTCCAATAGCTTCAAGAGCCTAATCCACAGCTCGGTCTAGAATATTTCTACAAGTTTTTTGAAGGAGGTAGGATTATACCCCTGAATTTTTCCATCCCACTCTTCTTTGAATTATAAAAGGAAAGAGGAAGGAAACATAGATGGATGCAAATTTTCAAATCCAAAAATATAGAATATGTGGGCCTAATGGAGGAAAAGATCAATGAAATGGGAAATGAATTAAGCGACCTAAAACTAAGGGAATCAACCATAAGGGAGCAACAACATGCATAAAATACAAGACTAGAAGAACAACTACAAGAGAAGGAAGCACAAGTTGCCACTATGGAAAGTCTCTCTATGGAGTCCATACAATGCAAGAAACCATCTAAATCCTATGCTATTCTCATTAAGGAGCAATGGATGGAATTTAAAATTAAGACAATAGCACAATATGGGTCTTTTCTTTTCCAAGACTACAGGAAATTTATTGAGTTTTACAAAAAGGTAAGTATGGAGGAGAGGACAATACTAGTTGATTTTTATAAGCATAATCTGATCCTAACAAATCTGAATTTTTGGGACCTCAATTCAAGATTTGGAGACATGCAACTCATGGAATGGGCATATTTTTTAACACATGAGGAGATAAGGGCTGAAGAGGTAAAGAAGGTGATGGCAAAGAAAGCAAAAGAGCCCTTATACATAAGAGCAGAATTAGTAAGCCCTACAGCTGTCATCAACAATCACAACCCCATCTCATTTGATTCTGATTTAGCACCTAGGTATATAGAAACCCAAGAGAAAGACATTCTACATTTTGAGGACCCTTTTAAGATGTTAGGAAAAAAGAGTCTACAAGCTTGTCAGAGAAGGTGGCATGCCTTACCCCACACTCTGTAAATCAGAGAGTATCACTCTACTCAAGGGCTAAGGAATGCCTCAGAAAATACCCCATTGTACAAAAGAATCATGCAAAGAGTAAAAATCAAATGGATAGGACTCAAACTTAGTCCACCTTTCTTGTTGGGCTTACAAGAATAAATAAACCAGGTAGAGAACAAAAGGTATGGACATAGATAGAGGCAAATGCAGGTTTTTATCCATAGGAGGGCACACAATCTAAAGTATTTTGGGATATCAAAGAGGCCACTAGGGCCATGAATGCGCTTCATATGGATGAATAAGTTGTTCATAGGACAAGAAAAACCTTCATCATGGGGTGATGATGGGTCCCATTAATAGGTATATTTTGAGGTTCATTATTCTATCCTCCAGCCCTTATAATTTTCCTTTTCTCACATTAATTCACATTTTTAGTGATAATATGCTTAAAAAGAAGAGTAAAAGGTGTTTTTCATAGTATGTGGCCTAATGTTATTAAATTGCATGAAAATGAAGCATTTTTGAGGCATTAATTTACTATGCAGGGGCTTGATGGAGATAACTAGGAGAGAATCTAGGGAGGCTTCTCCACCTCCTTAACTCTCTAACTCATATTGATATCACCAAATCCTCACCCACAAGCTCTAATTCACTGAAATTCGAGTAACTCCAAGTGTAATTGAAGCTCAAGCAGGACCAAATCCACAATTTTCGAGCTATTGGAGTGAACCACTCCTATTTTCAAGGGAGCTGCCATCGACTACCCTTTTCGTATAAATAAACCATTTGAAAGGCTTATTAGGATTCAAATTTTTAATTTATCTATGATTAGCTATTGAGACCACGGCTTGAACTTCTTATTGTTGTAGGACACCTAATCCTCTAAGGGTTGGTGTGGAAGCTGAATAATCTAAGGAAGTCCAAGAGACCTTGGAATACGAAACCAAAGGTCATGTGAATGTACTATAAATGTATATCATTGTCAATAATAAACACACACTCATGTTTATCATTCATCTTTTGTGTTTTCCATGTATGTGTCCTAACATGGTATCAAAGCAGGAGTATTCCTTCCCTGCCCAAATATGAGCCACTAATTTTGTAACCTATCTGTGCATGTTAGTCTTGCATTTCATGAATATGTTGTCAGCTAAATTGTAGCTGCGATCTCTACCCAGTTTTGTAGTAGCTCTAAGAAATGTTCCCTGCACAATTACATCACCTTGCAGAAACGCACCTATCATTTTTGTGCGCATTGTTCTGTGACCATTTACCTTCTATTCAAAAATAGAAAAAGAAAAAAGGGGAGGTTCTTTATGATGAATAGAGCATTTCTCTGGTGATTTTGTAGATTTAATAGTCTACAAATTACCCTAGTCTCCTGGTCTTTGTGAGCATTGGTTGAATTTATCTTGGGCATGCATTGGTCAAGGAATAAAAAACGTCTGGTCATTTTGGTCAGTATAATTATCTGTCGCTTAGTGTTTCGCCTAAGACAAATATGCTCCTGTAATTCTTGTATTGAATCCCGTGTTCGATATTCTGCAACACATTTAGTCGAAGATGAAATCCTTCGACGAGTCTCTGTCACAACTCTACATAGACAACATCAATGAATCAAATCTTGATCTGTAGAAGAACCTTACGGAGTATTACCATAGCCTCCATAGGTACCTGCAATCAAGGTACAAAACCCTAAAGGTAAAGGAGGAAAAACGAGAAGAACCCGGAACCTTGGACAAAAATGAAGGGGAGAAAACATCAAAGGTCGTCGGTTCGAGTGTTGTCAGTTCTTTATTCACTAAAATTCTCTCATCTATCAAAGCCCGCTCTGAGATCAAAGCCCTCTGTGATAAAGCTGACGGTGATAGCCTAAAAAAGTACATAACCAACAACATTAACGAGTTTCAAACCCTTCAGAAGGAATTGGTGGTGGCGTTCAATGGGATCCCTAATGCGGCGAAGCTGGTGATAAAAGCTCTGGACAACTATGATTTCGCAGAGTGCGGCTTGACTCACATAGAGGAGAAGAGGCCCCAATTTCTATAAACAAAAACTCTCACATCTTACTCTTAGATTCTCTTTTCCTCGTTTTTGGTAACGATGACAATCGCGTTGTTCAGTCGGATGTCAAGGATTTGGCCCGAAAGATTGCTAAGGCGTGGAGAAAATAAATTAGATTTTAAGTATACGGTTTCCACCGGTAAGGGGGATCTTAGGGCCTTCTTGAAGCTCTTGGATTTGTTTAAAATCATGGCAGATTACCCGAGGAATGAGCTTTGGGTGTTACTATTTATTATTTTGAGCAGCGAGCAAACTCCAGAACTGTGTCGGTCTCTTGGGTTGTCTCCTTACATATAAGAATTTATCGATAAGATTTATAAAAGTGGTCAACCATTAGAGGCTCTTAGATATGTAGATACATTTGGCATACTGGATAAAGTAGATGCTGTGGATTTGTTGACATCATTTTTGAGAAATTTGGAGAAGGCTGAAAAGGAAAGGAACATGTCTACTTTTCAGCCATCAAATTATATGTCCAGACTCCAAAGTAAGATGACGTCAGTGGAAGCTGTTATTAAGCTTGTCAGAAAGTATGGTTTGCAAAGTCATTTTCCTGAAGAAAAACTAAAAAAAATGGAATAGGAGAGAGAAGACAAAATAAAAAAGAGATAGAAAGAAAGCTTATAAGAAAGCAAGAAAGAAAGAAAAAGAAAGAAAGAAAAAGAAAGAAAGAAAGAAAGCTTCTAAGAAAAGAGAGTAGGAAGAAGATGAAATGAAAACTGCTGAGAAAAATGCACAACATAAAAGATTTCAATCTTTTGAGCCTGGAAGTTGGCTTTTAGGGAGGGAAAACTATGCTTCAAAGAGGGCTATGCATGCTTCATCAAATGAGATAACCAGCGCGGCTGGTGGTATGAACAACTCAAAAGCTTCACCCTACAATATTGATGGGGCTCAAAATAAGTATGGGATTATTGGTCATGATCACTGTCCATCAGATTTTAGTGCTACCATCACTGGGCTTGTTGCCGGTGCCTTCACATCAACACCTTCCATTGTAGCTCAAATAAATAATGAGAGAAGACTGCAGGAGGGACACCCCTTATCTTTTGAGACTGTTAATCTAACCCCTATTGGATCATCATTGTATAACTCTATGGCTAGAATTGATGATACATTAGAGTTTTCAAATATCCTTATTCATTCCACTGTTGATGGAATGGTAAAAATTAGGTATGATACAATTTCTAATATTAAAATTTGTCTGCAAAATGCACATGAGAAAATTGATTTTTTACAGCTCGAATTTCAATTCCAGAAAAAAGAGCTACATCAAAATAAACATCATTCTAAACCTGTTTTTGTTCTGAACATTGAGACAACAACCCATCAACAACAAGTCAATAATGTTGCAGTTGATTAAGATCAATTTCCCAATGAAGCAACAAAATCACATGCAGATGCATAAGTTCAATCTGCACTTCCCAAGCCCATCATCAGACCTTGGGAAGAGCTTGTACACAACAAGCAAAAAATTGGTCTTGGATATGACAAGGACTTGTCCTTTCATATTCTAGATTTCTCAAAGCCCATTCAGTTTCAGAGTGCTAGATTCCTTCATGATAGTTCACCTTCAGTTGTTCCAGATTCTTCTCCTCTTCCACAACAACAAAATATTGTGAAATGCCAATACTGTGACCGAGTTGGCCATATGAAAGATCATTGTTTTGATCTTCACCCATGTATGCACTGTCATAAAACCAATCATTCTTCAAACAAATGCTTCAAAAACAAGTCTCCTGTAAGAACAAAGATTCATCTTGGATGGATCACTTCTTGGCAATGGGCATCAACAGCCAAGAAGATATTTCAATCATAAGTTTGAAATTGTTCAAGAGTATTGAACAATCTTGCAGTTGCAGTTGAGTTTTCTCCATCATCTCACCTTGTATCTAACAGGGGGGGGGGGTGGAATGAGGTCATTACAAGCTTCAAAGCCACATCAAGCGAGCCTGACCAACAACCTGCCATATGAGATTCAGAGTTGTAGCTTGAGACAAATATGCCCCTGAGCATGCCTTCAGTCGGTGATACCTCTTCAAAGAATTGGGGACACTTCCTCTAGCAGAAGACTTCAGCTTCTTGCCAGTTTTGGAAGAGTTCCAGGAATTGCATTAAGCATTCCAGAGTTGTTGGTCATCCTTAAACCATCACAGGTTGAGAACTCGCTTTTTAGGTTGAGGTTCTCCCTTTTATGCAGGGTGAGACCTCCCTTTCATGTTTGAAGGTTTCCCTCTTCAAAACATCAGGAGCACTTCCTCTAGTAGAAGAACTGAGCTTCATTCCAGACTTGGAAGAGTTTTGGGAACTGCACTAAGCGTTCAAGTGTTGGTGGTCATCCTTAAACCATCGCCCTTTATGCCAACATTTCAGAGAGCACATTCAGCCTAATGTTGCCATGCATTTTTGCACATTTTTTATTACAACTCTCTTTTTGGACTCATGCATAACACTTCAGATTAATGGGGGAATTTTGGACACCTAATCCTCTAAGGGTTGGTGTGGAAGTTGAATAGTCTAAGGAAGTCCAAAAGACCTTGGAATACAAAACCAAATGTCATGTGAATGTACTATAAATGTGTATCATTCTTAATAATAAACACACACTCATGTTTATCATTCATCCTTTGTGTTTTCCATGTATGTGTCCTAACAATTGTTAACTTTCATGTGTTGTATGAGACTATTATTTTCTTCTAATGAGAAGTTTTTTTATTGAGTTGCATCTAAGCCAGTCCTAGAGGGATGAAACCCTTGCGTTTGGGTCCAACCCAGAGGATTTAGTCCCTCTTCTGTATTTATTTCTTGTTCTTGTTTCCAAGAATTTCATATCTTTATTTTGTTATTGTAGATGTTAAGCTATAAAAAATTGTGATTGCAGGCTTCCATATCACCTCTCTTATGGGAAGAGTGATGGAAGGATTTACAATCTCAGTCCAATTTTTTTTTTTTAATGATTTCTTGGAAATAGATAGATGTTAGTTATCCTTTTTAATTATTATTTTTTTCAACCTAGGAGTTACTTTAGTTATCATAGTAGTGTTGTGAAATAGAATATATGTTAATCAAATTAAACTTATATTTTCCATGACAATTTATCTCATAATATTATTGATCATTTGATGCATTCATTTGGTTATTTGTAGGGTTTTGATTGATTTTCAGGGGTGGGTACATATTTTCATATCCACTTAGGCTTATCCATCTCCTCCCTTCACCCTTCACCTTGCTCTCAATCTCTGTTTCCATAGTGATTCTCTTTAGGTAATTAAGGACACTGTGGGCATCCACCTTGGTCGAAGACATACCTCTGAGATGTAATGGGCTTGGATAGGAGGCTCCCACGACTTTAATCCACTCCCTCCTACCTTTATCCATCTTATCCTACCCGCAAAACACCGTCTCCACCCTCAAACATCTCTATGAACCCCTCCTATACTAATACAAAGCCTCCTATAGCAATACATGACCCTCCTATAACAACACTTGTGGCAGGCCTGTAGCAGCATTTTCCTCCACCTATTTTTCTCTCCACTTAAACCTTAGCTTGGTTAAGATGAATAATGACCCCCAATTTGTGATTTGGTGATCTATAGAAGCTCTTAAACCACTCTTACCTCCTCTTTTCCTCGTTGCAAAATAAAGTAGAATTAGTGTATTTAATTCAGAAGCATGTTACAAGTTAGATTTCTAATTTTCAAGAAAATGTAAAGTAGATCAATGATACATGCAAGTAGGTTATTGATTTAATGAAATGTCAAAATCAAGTAGATTCACTTTTACAAGTAGACTATCCATTTCTCTCTCATGTAATGTTAATTAGCATCTACAAGTTAAATGAATGCCATTTTCACTTTCATAGTCAAAATTAGTTTCATCAAGAGTTTTCATTATAATTAAGTTGGAGGAATGGTCTTTGAACACCTTGATTTGATGTCATGACTGAGGGTGGAATGAGTAGAACCTAACCTAGTGTGCATAAAACACTATCACCTTTAAGTTTGTATGAAAACCAGGTTGATAATTTTATTTGAGGAGCCATTGGGAGTTGCAATACGAGTGCTCACCAAAGCCTACGATGAAAAACATATTTTCTATTACTCAAGATGGTATTAATACTCATTACTATATTCTTGAATTTAATTCATATTTGTTTCATCCTCTATCACCTAGATTTTGTGACTCTCTGTACTGTGATCTGATTGATCAATCTTCTCCATCAACTAGTTTTCCACACTATCCTAATTTTCAAGTTGTTGGCCCAAATTGTGATTGGGTTCAATATAGTCACATCACACAGGTAGAGGAGCATGAAGGTGAAGATTTGTTTAATATTTCTTTTGTTTTTCAAAATCCTATGTGTGAGGATGGTGTCTCCTCATTCTTGGCTAATATTGAATCTACTAATCTTGGTAATGAATCAAATGAAATTAGTTTGTTTAGGTCTGTAGTATTGAGCAACAATCATTCTGATGATGACAATTTTGTTTATGTATGCGATGATGAATTCCCAAGTGCACTTGTTTATCTTTTGGTTTCTCATGAAAATTTTAATTTGAAAGATTTATATATGGAATATATTTTGGTCGAATAAAATTCTCTTATCGAAACTTCCTCTTTGTCCCACTATCCCTTGTGCTCTCTTATTTATTGTGTATCTGCATGCAATGAAGATACACCATGCTCTTCAAGTTCTTCATCATATAACCTCACTTATCAATTGACACAAGGTAGTGAGTTTATCCATGATGAAAGAGAGAATAATCAAATCATTGAGTATCCTTTCTATCCCATATCATCTCTTGTTTTACATGAATACAACTCTTCAAATCAACTTTATCATGAAATTTATCCATCTATAGATTTGTGATCAGAAGAATATTTCAGCTTGATTAATCTGGTTGTCAAAGTTGTTAAATTTTATCAAATTAGTGACAAATATGGATTCCATCCAGTTAATAGTGATCTCATAAAAATTAGTGAAAGCAGAGTTATCTTAACACCATGCATGTTCTGGTTCAATATTCATACTGCAATTTTACAAGCCTTGAAGGTTTCAGGACTTTCCAGAGAGTCGAGGCACTTCAACTTTTATCGATGGTTATGTAAGGATCTCGAAACTCTGGTAAGACCCCCAAACTGAGTCAGGTATATTTTTCCTCACAAAACTCTTCTTTTTTCATGGTTTCACTAGATGTAAATTCTTTCCTGAAATATATTTGGCATTGTGGAAATGATCTTTCGAACCTTAAAGACACGATTTTTGATTGGATTCAAGATGATTCATATTCATGCAATTCTCTTATATCAAACTCAGGTTTGGAATGTGTATCTCTCATAGAATTATGCAACTGTGAAGTTGATTATTCTAAAGCTTATCTTTGGCCAAAGGATTCATACTTGTCAAACTCTTCTGACAACAATCAACTCCTTATCCTTCTTGTGAATATTCTGATGCTAATTTTTTTCTTCATCGCACCTGAAATCCTCTGGAGTGTTAGTCAATGCATCGAATGTTTGATGAATTAAATTCTTCTTCACTTGTTTTACCCTGACTAGTTTCATGTGTTTGTTATAATAGCATTCCTTTTTACTTATTTCGATGATTACAATGCTAGTGCAGTGTGTAACAAGTCACAAGAAAATGGTTTCTTACACTTGTCACATGAGGAAGATGATTCTATTATGCAAAGCATTTGAAGAATTTTTCAAATTGATCAATATTTGGTAATTGGAAACTAGGAATATGATGCTTTAATCATCCCATCTGATTGTGATTTTGTTTCTTATGACTGTTTTTCAACTAACTATTTTTCCATCAACACACCCAATGACAATTGTTTTACATCCTTTGATTTTTATGGTTTAACATCTCACTATTTAGGTACTTTTCAAGCTGTTGAGGAACTTCCACACTTGTGGATGGTTATGTCAAGTCCTCCCTATCTTGACACATCTACTGAACATGATCAGATCAATTTCTCCTCATAATAGTTTCATTTTAATCTTGTGACTTTAATTGAAAATTCATTCTTTCAATTTTTTTAGGGTTTCCAAGAGGATTTTCATTAGTTTTATGATCCAATTGTTGAATTGTTGGAGCAATATTACTTGGCAGGCTTGTCACAAATATCAAGTTTCGATCTCCCGCATGCTTACTAAGGAGTT
This sequence comes from Pinus taeda, assembly GCA_000404065.3. Classification (NCBI taxonomy): domain Eukaryota; kingdom Viridiplantae; phylum Streptophyta; class Pinopsida; order Pinales; family Pinaceae; genus Pinus; species Pinus taeda. Next base: position 29,445 of record APFE030960171.1, read on the forward strand.
CGTTGTAGTTGAAGACACATTAGTAAGAAGCTTCCAAGGTTTGTTGAATGATGGTTTTCATAAAAAATATAAGAATGTGAACTAGTTAGAAGTAGTGGCTATGGCCTATATTTTTTCTAACAGGAAAGACCTTCAAATGTTTGTGCAAGTTATTCAAGTTCTTGACTATTCTATTACACATTGCTTTATATCAATTTTAATTTCTTATATTTGCGAATGCAGGTCAGAAGTAGTGACGATGGATTCATTAGAAATTTCTTTATACGTGACCCAAATCTTCGATATGATTAGATTAGGAGTTGGTTTAGTTGCTTATTAGTTTACCTACACATCCATCTTGCACTCATTTTCTGTAGTTTGTCTTGTGTTTTCTCATTTTGGTTTCACATCTTCTTTTCAGTTAGCCTCCTTTCATTTTATCTTCTAATTTTCCTTCCTTGTTGTGTGTTGTCTTTTCTTTGTTTTGTAAGACATTGCATGAAGATGCTCTGTTGGCTCAAAAGGGAATGTGGAAAAATAGAAAATGACTTTCTAACACTGCAACATTTGGATAACTCTCTATTCTTATTCCTTGTGTTGCTTACATTTTTTAGTTGATGGTGTTCCGATGGAAAATATGATCGTTGCGTTAAGAAATCCTTGTGTTGAACCATGATCGCCATGTCTATTTTGGAAACCTCATCCCTACACTCAAGATTTTATATTTCGGTGTTTTTAGGCTGATCCAATCAAGTAGAGAAGGGAAAGGGGAAAATTTAAATGAGAAAACCAATATCAGAGGTCTTATATATGCTTCTCTGAAGGAAAAACCTTTCGTGCTCTCAATAAGTAAATAAAAAAAAATCAAGGTAAAAGAAGAGAAAGGCTTCATGTGCAAAGAGGTGAAGCAAGAAACTCTGCTAGGGTATTGTCTAGGTTCACTATTTAGCGGAGCAATGTTTGTGTTCATGAAGTGACTTTGCCAGGGTACTGTTCAGGCCTGCTGGCAATGGAGCAACACTAGATAGGAAAAATTTTACTCTGAAGATCTAAAGCTTGCAAACTTCATTACCCTATCCTGATTCAAAACATTGTGTGATCATTGATATTATGTTTGTATTTAACCAAGTAAACGAATGAAGGGGACTATGTTTATGCACAGGGTAAGTGGGGAAGCCATGGTAATCTGAATTATGAATCAATAATTCCTGAAGAAGTAGACCATGCATGAATGAATTGACCAAGGTAGAGAAGCATAGGTTCAACCAGTGTGTCACCAAGTGTTGTCGCAGTGACAAACACCCTCCAAATTTTTTCCTATAGTCAAATTTTGTAGCCTACTGCAGATCTTGTGATCGGTTGTTCTATAGTCACTTGTTGGTTAGTTGATATTTTTGATCTCACTTATTGAATTGGAAGTGTCGAGTGTACTTTCTCACACATTCTCAGTGTGCAACAAGTTCATGAGAACATTATTTTATGCAAACTTGAATAAGAATAACACAGTCCATCAAGACTGTTCATGCACAGTGTCAATCCATGTAGATAGTCAGTGCGCACTGACAGTTTCTCACTTCTAGCCGTGTTTGCACTTCTATTTTTTGTAGTTTGCAAACTTTCTATTTCACACATATTGGTTTTCGCGTGTGTCATTTTCATCTTTTGGCTATAACGTTTTCTTGCTTTCACTCTAATTAGTGTAATTTTCATGATATCTTTGCTCTATCATCTATTACTTTCACTGTCGTTTTCATATTGCAAGTGTTGTTTGCACTTTAGAAATTTTCATCTTCCATCATGTTAAGTGTCACACAATGTACATAAGCTCGTTTTGGTGGTTTAAGGGTTTATCTTTTTGAAAATGAGTTTACCTTACGACGTTAACACCTTTCACAATCATTCTCAAAGTTTTAAGCATTATTGCACAAAATTCTTCATGCTCATCGCAAAGTGTATATTTAGTGTCGCACATATCTTAAAGTTGTTGCAAAGTTGTTGCATTGAGGGAAATATGTTGTTAACGTGTTCTGGATGATATCTGTTTTTATGTCGTCAAGTCTTCTAAGTATGTGATTTTAGGTTTTGACCTCGTACAAAAATTACCTGCATACGAATTGTAACAACATAAAATAAACAATAGCGAGAGCATAACACATAAAACAAATATGCATAGAGATTTCCCCCTGGATCCCAAAACTGGGACTACCAGATTGATTTTTCATTATGTTCCTTTCAATGATACAATACATATATATACATGGCGAAGCATCCATAAACCCCAATCCATTAGCCTGGATTAGAACATAACCATAGTTTCCTTGACCGGATCTACAAAATCCCATGGACCGAAAACCATCGCGCCCAAAACCATGTGCAGAAACTATGCACAAAACCATAGGTAGGTCTGCCCACCTAATATAGGGTCCAAAACAATTTTCCCTTGGGCGCTGCCCCAAACCCCGTAGAGGGGGGCTACCGCCCCCCTCAAACCGCCATACCGGGGGGGATTCCTCCCCTCTAACCCCCATACAGGGTGGGCTTCCTCCCCCCCTCTAACCCCCCAGTTCGACTAAGGGAGCTATTCATGGAAATAATATAACACAACCCAAAATTCTTTCACTTGTTGTTTTCTTTCCACAAGGGGGCACAAGAGAGCTTAGTCATTTATCCAGCACTGTAACACCCATTGTTTCTCTACACCAAGAGAACTTCTCAGAGCTCACAGATTTTGTTAATGCGTCTGCAGTATTCTTCAAAGTGTCCACCTTTACCACAACACCTTTTTGTCTTCTATCATATCCCTCACAAAGTGATACTGAACATCAATGTGCTTTGTCTTTGAATGATAAGCAGGGTTCTTTGCCAAGAAAATTGCACTTTGGCTGTCACAGTCTATCTTATAGCTCCCTGTACTAACCCCATACTTGAACACAATCTCTACAACCAAACTACTTCCTTGCTTGCATGAGTGGCTGCCATGTATTCTGCCTCTGTAGTTGATAGTGCCTACTACAGATGTTCTTACTCATCCAACTGTTCTGCACCTCCAAATGAGGTTAAAGACATACCCACATTTGAGTCGCCTACTTCTCTGATCCGATCTCCAGCCCAGACTGCAATCAACAAAGCCACGGATATCCACCACTCTGTCCATCCCTGGTCCTTCCTGGTAGACACCATAATCACTAGTGCCACGGCAAATACCTGAAACCGCTTCACTGCTGTCCAGTGCTCCTTCCTTGGTTTTGACATAAACCTGCTCAATACTCCACTGCATGTGCAATGTTTGGTCTAGTACAGACCAATTCATACATCAAGCTACCGACTGCACTTGCATATGGAACACGGGACATGTCCTCTTCCTCTTCTTGTGTCTTGGGACACTGTTCAGCAGATAACCTCACACCTACAGGAATGGGAACCTTCACCGGTTTACTATCCTGCATATTAAACCTCTGCAGTATTGTCTCGACATACTTCCTCTGGTTTAACCAGAGCTTC
>APFE030960171.1:33448-51508 GCA_000404065.3 Pinus taeda
AGTGTGTTTATGTGTTCCATCTCTTATTCTATTGCTACTAATTAAACAAAAGAAGTGATAAAGTTTGAATTCATGCATGCCATGCTCAGCTTTCAATTTTGTTTAATATTTATGTTTTCCATTGTCTAGAGAGGATTCAAAGTCATTGTTTTGCCTCTTTAGCCTCCCTTCTTTTCTCATTGATCATCCATCTCAGCTAAAGGCATCAGCACAAACTCCTACCTTGCCCCAAAGACCCACCTGCAGAAACTGAGCTCAATCCCCGCACCCTGAATTGCACTCCCTCCAATTGCCGCCAAAAAACCCAAAAACTTTAAATCAACCCTCCTTATCAGTTTACTAGCCTAATATCTGTGTTACCTTGATTGGTCATCTCTTCCCATTGAAAATTTAACGAGATTGATAGGAGAGAGCCTTCTCATACCCCGTAGGGCTAGCTACGAGGTGAAATGGTTTGATGTTGCCTTGAAGGTTTGCCTTTCTTAGCCTGAGGTGAAATCTCAAGCGCTAACAGATCCCAAGCCTCATCTTTGTGAAAAGATGCCATTTCATCAACCATGGTCTCTTTCCAGAGTTTTCCATCCTCTGAATCTACTGCTTCCTTCATAGTTCTGGGATCATCATCAGTAATAGATAAAGAAAATTTTGAACAGAAAGTAGATGGACTATAGATTTCTAGCAACCTTCTTTCTCGAAATTATCTTCTCACAACTGAAGTTTGTGTCTCTTCATATTATGATTCCTCTTATTCTCTAGAGTCTGATTCTTCCTCCTTAAGCTCACACTCTATCTTCTCAGTCTCCTTTGGTTGGAATTCATGTTTAATAACATGTTTCAATTCTCTGAACACCACATCTCGGCTATACACAACCTTCCTTGTTATTGGGTTCCAAATCCTATAACCCTTTAAGCCATCCTTATACCCAATAAAGATGAACTTTCAGATTTACTATCCAACTTTGTTCTTTTCTCCTTTGGAACATGTACATATGCATCACATCCAAATACCCTCAGATGTGAAAGAGAGGGTTTCTTACCAGTCCATACCTCTTGTGGAGTCTTATCCTCCAACACTAACGAAGGTGATCTGTTGACCAGGTAACATGCAATCTCCACTGCCTCTACCCATAATTCATGTCCTAACCTGAAACCATTAAGCATGCTTCTTTCCCTTTCCATCAACGTCTTGTTCATTATTTTTGCAACTCCATTTTGTTGAGGTGTGTATGGAGTAGGCTTCTGTTATGCTATACCACAACTCTTATAGAACTCTTCAAATTCCTTCTTGCAAAATTCTCCACCATTATCTATCCTCAATGCCCTTATCTTCTTCTCTATCTGGTTTTCCACCAGAGCCTTAAATTCTTTAAACCTGTCAAAGACTTCATATTTATTCTTGAGGAAATATATCCATGTATTCCTTGAGAATTCATCTATAAATGATACATAATACATAGACTTACCCAGTGATGGAACCTTCATAGGTCCAAACACATCATTGTGCATAAGTTCTAATATCTATTTTCCCTCTTACCACCAGAGGGGAAACTCACCCGATTATGCTTCCCATATACACAATTTTCACAGGAATCAAAATCTAGAGAGCTATTAGTCATACCTTCTACCATACCGTTACCATGAAGTATTCGAAGGCCCTTCTCTCCAATATGTCCAAGCCTTTGATGCCACAACATGGTCTTCTCTCCAGAGAACACTAGATTCTCTGCTCCACTTTCAGGAACCACAGAACTATTGCACCCATCAACAACAATGCTACCTTGCAACTTGTATAAAGTTCCAATCCAAACTCCCCACAGCAATACAAGTGCTCCCCAAACCATCTTGCAGGTATCCTTCTCGAACACTGCCTTTACACCTGCATCATCCAACTTGCTTACAGAAATTAGATTTCTGGCCAACGCAGGAAGATGCAGAACACCCGGAAAGGGTTCTAACCCTTCCACCTTGCAACTTCAACTTTACTTTTCTGCGACCAATGATTCTAACCTTCCCATCATCTCCTAAGAAGACATCAACACCATCATATTTCTCATACTCGCAGAACCAATCTCTATGGGGAGTGAAGTGAAAGGATGCACCTGAGTCAATCAACCATGCCTCATGATCTACATGTGTACTTGAAGAAGAAGAAAAGTACATATCCCCACCTTCATCTGAGGTAGTTTTTGATCTGCAGAAGGAGCATCATCAGATCCCTTTCCTTTCTTAGGAGCTTTAGATTTACAGTCTCTTTTGTAGTGCCCTTCCTTTCCCCATTTCCAGCACACCTTTACAGGTTTTCCTGGAGATTTAGATCTCCCTCTAGATTTAGATATCCCACTCGATGACTTATTTTTGTTTCTGTTCTGGGACCATCCTCGTACAGACAGGGCATCACCATTCTGGCTCTCCATATTTTTTCGTCTCATCTCCTCCATCAGCAAGGATGAGACTATTTCATCAAATTCCAAGGTAGTTTCATTGCTACCTATTGCAATAACCGGAATATCCCACGAATTTGGTAGAGAACACATCAAACTAATGCACTTATCTTCATATGAAATTGGACAATAATTGGCTTACCACAATATTAAATGCATTCAGATGCTCTATCACTGAGTCTCCATCTTTCATCCTCAGGTTATACATCTTTTTCCGTAGGAACAATTTATTCACCAAAGACTTAGATTGGTACAAAGTCCCTAACTTGTCCCACAAAGCCTTCATCGTAGCTTCCCCTAATACATTCAACAATATTGAAATCTGAGACACACAATCGTATTGTGCTCTTTTCCTTCTGATCCAACTTCTTCCATTCTTCATCAGGCACTCTTGTTGGTTTAGTACCCAGATCTACCAGGATCCACTGATCCTTATCCACCAATAGATCCTCCATCTTGAGTTTCCACAACTCAAAACTCTGACCATTAAATTTCTTGATCTCTATCTTTCCACTGCTTCCCATCTTCTTTCACCATGAGAATAGTTCCTGTAGATCTCCCACTGGACAAGGTCTACTACAGGCCTGAGAAAAACCCCTCAAAAACAAAGATGTCCCCTTGAAGCCAAAACAACTCTGATACCAAATGTAGGTTTTAACCCCATACATAAATTACCTGCATACGAATTCTAACAACATAAAATAAACAGTAGCGAGAGCATAAAACATAAAACAAATATACACAAATATTTTCCACTGGATCCCAAAACTGGGACTACCAGATTGATTTTTCATTATGTTCCTTTCAATGTTACAATTCATATAAATACATGCTGAAGCATCCATAAACCCCAATCCATTAACCCTGGATTAGAACATAATCGTAGTTCCCTTGACCGAATCTACAAAATACTATGGATTGAAAAACCATTGCGCCCAAAACAATGTGCGAAAACCATGCACAAAACCATAGGTAGGTCTGCCCACCTATTATAGGGTCCAATTTTTTTTTCCCCAGGGCACTGCCCCAAACCCCGTAGAGGGGGGCTGCCACTCCCATCAAACCCCTGATACAGGTGGGGGTCCACTCCCACTCTAAGCCCCCGGTTCAACTAGGAGAGCTAGTTGTGGAAAGAATATAACATAACCCAACAGTGATCATAGTGTTCACATCAGTCTCATTGATTCCATGCTTGGCTATTTTTCAAAAACTCCCCTGCAACCTAGCCTCATCCAACCTCTCCCTCAACCTATGAATCGGTTCTGCCTCAGTCATTGAATCATCATGCAACATCATAGATAGGGGTTTATTGGATTGATGTCATCTTTTCACGAGTGGATTGTAGATGCAGGAACTCTACCATATTATGGAAAGATGATGAAGAAGGATATGGAGAAGGAGTACATGCTAGAAGACACATATGGAGTTGAAAAGATAAGATGGTCATCAGACAAGAAGACGAAGGAACACTCGATTACAACAAAATACCAAAGATCAAGACTGCATGAAGTCTCCATCTGATTCACAACCCTTTGGAAGGTAGATATTAGGAACAAATCATATTTTTCATGAAGATGAAACATTAGATACATCTGTTATTAAAGACGAAAGGAAAGAAGTAGAAAAAATACATCTTGGCACTTCTACGTCATCATGCAATCCATGTCATCAGTTTCATGTCATGTCCAGTCACGAGTCATCATATTCCACCTCATTATTGTGGTTTGCGTAATTATCTATTCAAGATGTATTGTAAAGTGGAAGTCTAAAGGACACATTTAGAATATGAAGAGTCATGTAAAATTCGAAAATTCATAGGAAGTCAAAGAGTCACAATGAAAGTGAACCATCACCTCATTGGTTATATATACACCCTCATTGTATGAGAAAATGAATTTTCACCTTGGTTCCTCCTACAAGGCATTAGAGAGACCAACTAGTTCTTTTGAGGAGCAAGGAGTGGCTCTGATACTCCACTATTGGAGCTATTGATGTTCATTGTATACATGTGTCTTGGAGTTTTTACTTATTATCAGAAGCCTTATGGCCAAGATATTCTTTATGCATGGATTATGAATATTTGTAAGATTGTTATGTGAATGTTTGTAATTCATGTTTTCTATCATCTGTGCTAAAGTAGTTGAACTATTTTGGTTATTTTGGTACTTATACTATTGAGAATGTCTTGTAATGGTTATTATCGTTGCCACATCCTCGTGGACTATAATGATTGATATTAGATAGATATTTCTTGTTGTATTTGTTTGAATGACCGTTGCAACTTTGTGGACTATTCCGCTGGATGTTGAACGAATTCTTCTTGTTTATGTGTGTGTCTACTAGGATGGTGCTATTACCTCCCTCTTATAGGATCACTTATCTTTCCCCTCTGTAGTAAAACAATTTTGACACACATAGAATGAACAATCACCAGGAACACCCCCTATCTTTTCAAGGACACATTTTTTCTCCTCTCTCTTTATGATAGTTAGAGCCAAGGAAATTTTTTAAGAATACATGGCAACTGGGCCAATACTTCAGATGAGTCATCTATTCCAAATGGTGTGAGGTATAATTGGTATTTCACATAGGGGAGACCCCTTGGTTGACGAATTTCCAACACCATCAACAATGGTGCTAGAAGGAGGGCCAAATGACAAGTTGTCTCCATTGAGTCTATTTTGAACCTCTTATCTAAAATGGCTCATCCTCAAATCTGACTCGTGGGGTGTTTCTCTAATTTATCCATTTGTAAACTTTTAATCCCCGATGAGCCTCTCTATCACTTGTCCTAGTTAAAGTTTGATGGTGAGGATGGAACATCCATAGCGGAGCACATTTTTTATTTTCCTAAATTTTGTGAATCTTACGAAATTGCTAATGAAGAGTTTGTTTGTGTTCTTTTATTCCTCACCCTTCAAGATTGTGTTAATCAATGGTGCTATACCTTACCACCTACTTCCATCCATTATTTTCATCATTTTTTCAGGGAGCTTCATCAAGACTTTGATAGGCATGATTACTGACATGTTTGTAAAAGAATAAATCACTTAAGAATGAAGACTAATGAATCAATTGAGGATTTTTCTGATTGATTCATTCACCTTTGTTATGAATTTCCTAAATAAGATATGGATCGATATTTTTTGAAACAACAGTTTGAGTGCTTGGTTCTTATCTCTTTGAACGATGAATCTAGACCACCTAATGTTTCTCTGTCCCGAAATCTTGTAAACCAAGAAACATCCCTAATTTTAGAGGAGGAACCTACTATTCCTTTTGTTCCTTGTCCTCCTCCTTTTTCATTTATGATGGAGGTTCCTCCTTGCAATGATTGTAAATTTGGGAAATATGCACATCAAATCCCTAATCCATCTTCTCATCCTCCTTCTGCTTTTCATGATTCAAATCTAGTAGAGAAAATCCTAGAATGGCTCATGAAGCTTGATGAGTCCCATTAATAGGTATATTTTGAGGTTCTTTAGGCTATCCTCCAACCCTTAGAATTGTCCTTTTCTCACATTAATTCCAATTTTTAGTCATAATATGCATGCAAGAAGAGTAAAAGGTGTTTCTCATAGTATGTGGCATAATGTGATTAAATTGAAGGAAAAATAAGCATTTTTTAGGCATTTACTATGCAACAACTTGATGGAGACAACAAGGAGAGAATATAGGCATACTTGTCTACCTCCTTTACTCTCTAACTAAGATTGATATCATCAAATCCTCACTGAAAAGATCAAATTCACTCAGAGCCGAGTAACTCTATGTGAAAGTGAAGCTAAAGGAGGACCAAATCCACATTTTTCAAGCTATTGGAAGGAACCACTCCTATTTTCAAGGGAGCTTCCATTGGCTACCCTTTTTGTATAAATAAACTAGTTGAAAGGATCATTAGGATTCAAATTTTTTATTCATCTAGGAGTATCTATTGAGCCCAAGGCTTGACCTTGTTATTGTTAACTTTCATGTGATGTATGAGACTACTATTTTCTGCTAATGAGAATTTTGTTATTGAGATGCATCTAAACTATCCTAGAGGGTTGAAACCATGGGGTTTGGGCCCAAGCCAGAGGCTTTAATCCATATTTTGTATTTATATATTTTTCTTGTTTCCAAGCATTTCATGTATTTCTTTTGTTGCAGTATATGTTAAGCTACAAAAACTTGTGATTGTTGGCCTCCCTATCACCTCTCTTGTGTGACAAGTGATAGGAAGGATTTACAATATCAATCCAAAAACATTTGTTTATGAGTTCTTTGAAAGTGATAGATTTTAGATATTCTTTTTCATGATTACTTTCCATAACCTAGGATTTATTTTAGTGATCAGAGTAATTTTTTGAAATATAATAGATGTTAATCAAATTCATGACAATTTATCTCACTATTTTATTGATCGTTTGATGCATGCATTTGGCGAGGTGCAGGGTTGTGATTCAGCTTGAGGGGTGGGCACATATTTTCATTTCAACTTTGACTTCTCCATCTCCTCCCTTTAACCTTCAAACTTCTCTCAAACTCTATTTCCATAGTCATTTTATTTAGGGAACTAAGGACACAGTGGGCATCCACCTTGGTGTAATACAGACCTTCGAGAGGTTGTGGCGTTGACTAGGAGGCTTACCTAACCTTCATCCAATCCCTCATACCTTCATCCATATTCTTCTGCACTCAAAACACCATCTCCATCATAAAAATGCTCTCGATACCCCTCTTGTAGCAATACATGGCCTCCTGTAGAAATACGAGAGCTCCTGTAGCAGTACCTGTAGCAGGCCTATAACACCATTTTACTTCACTTGTTTTTCTCCCCACTTCAAGCTCAGCTTGGTTAAGATGAATAATGACCCCCAATTTGTTCTTTGATGCTCTAGAGAAGTTATTAGACCATTCCAACCTCCTCTTTTCTCCACTACAAAGAAGAGTAGAATTAGTATTTTTAATTCATAAGCATGTTACAAGTTAGATTTGTGATTTTCAAGAAAATCTAAAATAGATAAATGATACATGCAAGTAGGTTACTGATTTGATGAAATGTGAAAAATAGAGTAGCTTCATTCTGTAAGTAAAATAACCATTTTTCTCTCATGTAATGTTGATTAGCATATACAAGTTGAATGCATGGAATTTTAACTTTCATAGATAAAATAAATTTCATCAGGAGTTTTCACTATAGCTATATTGGAGGCATGGCCTCTAAAAAAATTGATCTAATCTCATGAATGAGGGTGGCATGAGTAGAGCCTAACCTACTGTGTGTACAACACTATCACATCTAATTATGTATGAACCTCGGGTTGATAATTTAGGTTGAGGAGCCCTTGGGAGTTGCAACACTCTTGGTGCAATATTAGGGCTCACCACTTTTTGGCATCGTTGTTGGGGAGATGTTTATGTAGGTGTTATTTCTTCATAATTGTTGTTTTTTTCTTTTTTACATTAGTCTTATTGCTTTGAAAAAGTGAAAAAAAAAAACATCTTTCATGCCTCGTAGGAGTAGGGATAACCAAGGAAAATTCTTACCAAAAACCCCTACATGCTCAGGCAACCAACCTTCACTCTTCTTCAGTGGCAGTGAACTTCCCTCTCTAACTACAGGGGAGTTAGAAGACTCTCTAGGTGAGCCAACTGAAACTTTTGAAGAGCCTATTGGAGAAGAATAATCTACCTCACCTACTCAAACTATGGTTGAAAACCAGAAAAATAAGTTTTTCCCTATTAGAGAAACCAATGGAGAGGCTAGAATGAAAAATATAAGCCCTATTTCCCTTCCACATTTCCATGGCCTAACCTCTTAAGATATTGACACCTTCATGTTTTAGTTTTTTGTTGTCTATAGGACCTATGACTATGCCTCTAATGAGAAAAAGCTTAAGTTGTTTCCTTCTACCCTCAAAGATGCAACAATGCGCTAGTTTATGAGTCTACCTAGAGGCACCATCACTACTTGGGTGTAATGAAACAAAATTTTAGTGATAAATACCAAGATTACTGTAGTTCCAAATAAACAAAGGAGGAAACATTTACGATGACCCTTCGATCTAATGAATCTTTGGAGGACTATGAGGAAATTTTTCAGCTCAATTATAGGAGGGCCAACTGTACCCTTCATACTGAGTCACTCAATCTATTTCTTCTATGAGATAGCAGGGAATATGTAATGGAAACCCTCTATATGCTATCTAGAGGATATATCTATCAATTTCTTTATGATGACATCAAAAATGTATTTAAGAATTACTCTAGGGTTGTTAAGAAGAAGGGTAGGTCTAGACAAAGCTTGGCTGGTTCCTCTCCCTCCACAACATCCATCAAGCATGAGATAGGGAATATGTTGGAGGATTTAGAGTAAAATGTTGCATACCTTTTCCCTACAAATGGATACTGAGAAAATCAAAGTAAAAAAAGAGGATGTAGAAAGGACACTAGCTATTTTCTTCCCTAGATGTACTAAAAGACATCCTAGGAATGAATTCCCACTGAATGTCCACCCAAATCTTCCCAATGGGGAAACCCCTGACAAGGATGGAGGAATTAAACAAACCAGCCTCATGCTTTACTACCTCCAACCCAACCTCAACCATAGTTAACTCATCATAGCCCACCTAAGCAACCTCAAATGATTTCTCAACCCAATTCGAACCCAAACAAGAAGAAGGAACAACATGTCTATAGTGAAGAGACATCATATCCTTCTTATGTTGTGGAAATTCAAGAGATCAACCTTTTTTCAAGGAGGGTTCTCCCAGATAATCACCCACCTTCTCCACCTGAAGATCTTGAAGAAGATAAGGAAGAGAGTGCCCCTAAAGTCAATACACCCCCTATGCTGAAAGGTTGTTATACCCTAACCAGCACACACCATAAGAGGTTGAACTTCTGGGAGAATTGAAGAATTTTTGTGTCAATATACCCCTTCTCCATGCCATTAAAGATGTTCCCATCTACAACAAGCTTATTAAGCAAAAATGTTTCAAAATGCTTGAGAGAAGGAGACACCCCCACCATAAATGTTGTTGGATAACTATCTCATATGATGCTTGGGAGGGTGATCTCCCCAAAACACCTAGACCTTGGTAGCCCAGTAGTAGATTTGCATATCAATGGCATTATGGTCCCTAATAGCCTGATTGATTTCAGGGCTCCAATTAATGTGATGAATAGGGCATCCATGTTGAAGCTAAATCTCCAAAGAACTTTGAGAAATACCATCATAATGTTGCAACTTGCAGACATATCCATAGTAGGTCCTGAGGGAATTATTGAGAATGTCATCATCTCCATTGAATCCTGGGTGTACCCACTGATTTCCTAGTTCTCTATCCCAGAAACAATTTTAATTGCTATCCTCTCATCGTACGGAGACATTGGTTGGCCACTATGGATGCCTACATTAGTTGTAGGGATGGGAACATGAAAATCAATAATGGATATTGATCAAAACAAATTGTGTTGTATCCTCCTAATCAACCTTCTATTGAGAATGATTTACCCATATGGTTAGAGGATTAAGAAGAGAATGAATTGTATGACACAACCACCTACCCAGTCTACACTCTAGATATTGTTATAGTTGGGGGACATCTTGGTGAAGATGACCTTATTGACCATATCTTATAAAACCAACCTCCCACTGCCATACTAGTTGAGGAATTGCTAAAAGAATCCGAGAGTGGTCCCTGGACTCACTTGTTCTACGTTGACTTTATCGTAGAACATGTCAATATTGTAGATTTTTTTCCATCCATAACTCTAAATATCAACCCCTCTCTCTCGGCCAAATAGGAAGAACAATTGTGCAATGTACTGAGGTAACACCTGGATACTTTTGCTTGGGATTGTAAGGAAATGAAAGGTGTGCATCCCTTAGTTTTCACTTGCCATATTTACATCAAAGAGGTATGCGAGCCTGTGCACAAACCCTAGAGAAGGATGAACCCAACTCTTAAGGACATTGTGAAAGAAGAATTACAAAAGCTACTAGATGAAGGGTTTATATACCCCATTTCATATATTGAGTGGGTGTCACCTCTTGATTTAGTTCTGAAGAAGAATGGGTAGTGGAGAATATGTGTTGATTACCAAGAACTTAACAAGGCTACAAATAAGGACCATTTACCTTTTCCATTCATTGAACAAGTCCTAGATGGCCTTGCAGGAAATAAATTCTTCTCCTTCGTGGATGGTTTTAGTGCATACAACCAAATCCAGATCACCCCTAAAGACCAAGATAAAAACACATTTACATGTCCTTGGGGTACATTTGGCTATAGAGTTCTTCCATTCAGTCTATGCAATGCCCCTCTGATCCAAATCTCTTTAACTACTAAAATTAACCAAGACCTTTTACTTCTGTGATGTTAGCAGAATTGCATATGAAAGAGTATATAACAACCACATGTGCATCATTTTAAAGAATACAAAACATAAAGACAACCATAAAATCAAAGAACAAAAACGCATTGATAACAAAGTTCACCTAGTGTGGGTTACGTCTTTGGACCCTAGTTTCAAGAGTGGGGAGGTCGCTTCATTAATTTTGTAAAATGATGATGATGTCGATTGTGTATTATTTTCATTACAAGGATAATTCCTGAAACTAGAGTTGCATGTCTCTCCATGATACGTTTTTAGGAACTCTCACTCATATGGGAAACTCCCTCAACAAGTGTGGCATGTCTCTCAATGAGACATCCTCCTATAGGAACTCTCACTCAAATGGGCCCTCCTTCAGCATGACAAGCTAATAAAGTCTCACTTGATGTGGCATACAAGTATCCTTAAATATTATGGAATCAAGTGTCTCAACAACAAAATCATCATCTCAGCAAAACAAAAGTAAAACATGGTATAACTCCATCATATACCTCCAATTTCAGGGGTGTCCAAAAAATTAAAAGCTTAGCTGCTGAAATGGACATCACTGTTGAATTCATGGTGCGAAATCATGTGAAACGTATACAATCTTTTCCCCTTTCTGACACTGTCAAATTCTGGACCCTCAGAAATCTTGAAGATTCCCTCTTGAGGATGGTCAAAAAATCTGCTACTCAGATGAGAATTCTGAGAACACCATTGTGCTCCTTGCAAAATTATGTGAAAAGTGACTATAAAGTTGGCATCATTTTTCCTATATAAAAACTCATGCTTCAAGGGAATCTTTTAGATTCCTTAAGATTTTGTGAAGATTCAGCAATGTTGGCCATCTAAATTTCTATTGCTCAAATGAGGAAATGAACCACATGGTTAGACTCCTGGCGAGAAAATGTGTAAAAATGACTATAATCTTGTCAAAATATGACACTGCCACCTCTGGCCCTTTAAGGAAATCTTTTCAACATCTTATGGATTCCCCCACTCATGGTTCCACTGGCTTTGCAACTTATGGTTCTGCAGCTCCTCCACCACCGACCCAGTCGAATGAAATGAATTTGGTTTAAATATAATATTTGGGGTGAAGAAAATAAGGAGAGCTCACCTGATGTAACGATTAAGTGGAAAATTTGGGGGATGGAGGTCCCCGGGTCAAACCCACAGGCCTCCACCCATTATAATTGTTGGCATGATTTTTTTTTTAACAAAATAGGCACGCATTATAACAAACTGTTGGTGGTTTATTTCAAATCAGAGCTGTGGTTACCTTTAACGTTAAATGCGATGATTTATAATGTGGTTTGATCGTGGCATATTTGGTAGGTGGTTTGTAATGTGTTGTGTCACATGGTATAAATGTTGTAGTTTGTTGTTTGTTTTTTTAAGAGTTGTTCTGTTGGTTGATCGAACGGCTATTAAGTCGGGTGGGTTCGACACCTGTCGGAACATCATTGCGGTGGTTTATATATAAATATGGCATGGGGTGTGTGGTGGATCCACCTTTAGCGGCCCACCCACATATTATGTTACATATAAATGATATGAGGCCATAGGACATGGTGGAGATTGTGACCCACCACTCCGATTCAAATTTTGTTTAACATACAATATATCACATTGCGGTGGGGGTCCACCCTAAGTATATTTTTCTTTTTCTTTTTATAACCCTAATGGTTCGAATTCTCCCAACATAAAATAAGGGTCACTGGAAAAATTAACGATTCAACAAATTCACCCTTTTCGGTGGCCAGATTCCATGCATCGAGATTCCAACAATTTTTTGCCTCGTTAAGGCTGCCACTTGGCCAAATTTGACCTAAACTTTGACCAACTATAACTTGAGCATGCGAACTCGGATTTGAGTTTCGTTCACACTGTTGGAATTAGGGTGACGAGCACTACGATATGGTCCTATTTAAACTTGAATACGAGGAATTTTACCTTTGATATTTCCTATAGCCAGTGCTAAATTATGAGCGTGTCTGTAGCCATCTAGATCATTCCTCCCCACTGAGGATCTTTTGTTCCTCCAAAATCATGAAAATAATATGCAACTGTTGTATACATTGTCCATCATAAGTGTCCTGACAGGTCACACTTCCTTTTCCTTCACCCTTGTTCTTCAGAGCCATAAGTGATGAGCCGCCACCTGCATCCTCTGCAAACCTATAGTATAATATTTTCAAATTACATGCTCAATTACATTAATAACCATGACCCAAGCATCCACATACTTTCGAATAGTTTATAAGGCACACTCTTTGGTCAAGTTTACATCAAAATATAATGAAATACCCTAGCTATCAATGAAAGTTGAAAACATCATCGTTTCTTTAATAAGTGATGGAAAACACATCATCACTTTTACATTTATATCACAACACATGACTTAAAAAATGTGGCCATGGTAAGCTACCATATCTAGTAAAACCATCTCTCACTCATAAAATTTAATGGGTAATCATTCTGGAGTTGATTCACTTGTTGAACAAATATTCCAATTGGTTCCTGCATGGGCACTTTTTCCTTAAGGCATTTCTCTGGATGGAGCCTCGAACACTTGTTTCTTTGATGTCCACCTCTGTTGCAATGGATGGAAAAAGTATTATTCCTCCAAACCTGCTTAACCTTCTTCTGTGGAGAAGGCATTTCACGCCTAATCCTTTTTCTTGCTGTCATTCACTTCCAGCACTCAACAATCACATGGTTATGTAAACCATAAAAATTACATGATTTTCTATGCCATGATTTCTGTTCATTATTAACAACATGCTTGTAATCAAAATGAACTTTAGAATACTAAGACCATCTATACCTCTCTTGACTATCTTTGGTGCAATTCTGGCAATGTTATCTTGCCTTAGCTCTTCCTCTGTAATGTGCACTATCATGGGAGGATTGTGATGTGTTCCAATCATCCTATTTATCCAATCGCTTCGACAATGTCTTGGAAGCTTATGATACCTTTGATAAATCTCCTTCAGTGCACCCCAAATCTACAAAACAAGGTCTTTTTACGACCTCCAATGGTTGAGTCATTCCTTGGCCATTAATAACAAGTCCTCCTCCTTTATATCCCATCTTGGTCAGGAGCCTCATGCTAGTTTCTAAAATGGGTACCTGCATATTTCCAATAGAAATAATTTCATTAGAAAAAGAATATGAAGAAATATCAACACTCCTTACCTCAGT
Source organism: Pinus taeda (assembly GCA_000404065.3). Taxonomy (NCBI): domain Eukaryota; kingdom Viridiplantae; phylum Streptophyta; class Pinopsida; order Pinales; family Pinaceae; genus Pinus; species Pinus taeda. The sequence goes on from APFE030960171.1 coordinate 47,461, forward strand.
TGTCAATTTTGCAGTAGGTAATGATGGCCTCACTAAGCCCTAGTTGTGCTTCAATTTTTCCAACACCTCTTCCGTCGCTCGTAACCGAAGTTGAAATCTGTGCTTCTCCTCTTTTTCTTCTCATAGAAGTCTCCTCAATTCACCATTCTCTCCTTGAAGGCTATGATTATCTCCCCATCTAAATGATGAGAAAACAATGAAGAAGATGAATGTTCACTTGAGGGGGTAGATGGAGCATCATCCTCTGTTCTTTCTTTCTCCTGTTCCTCTCTTTCCATCTTCTCCTCATAATATGCATACATTATGTCCACCATACGTGCCATCCTGAGGAGGTCCTTGTAGGGATATTTATTTTTCTTCATTTCCCCTCTTGGCACATTCAATCATGCAATTCATAGCAATGAGAAGACCTCTCTAATACCAAACTTGACCTAGATCTCTTCAGCTACTAGAATTAACCAAGATCTTTTACTTTTGATATGTTAGCATAATTTCATATGAAAGAGTATAGAACAACCATATGTGCATACTTGTAAAGAAGATGAAACATAAATACAACCATCAAACCGAAGAACACAAACACATTTATAATGGAGTTCACCTAGTGTGGGTTACTTCTCTAGGCCCTGGTGTCCATAGTAGGGAGATCACTTCATTAATGCTGCAAAATGATGATGATGTACATGGTATATTCTGTCATTACAAGGATAATTTCCACAACTAGAGTGGCATGAATCTCTATGAGATGTTCTTAGGAACGCTTACTCATATGGGAAAATTCCCTCAACAAGAGTGGCATGTCTCTCCACGAGACGTCCTCCTATAGGAACTCTCAATCAAATGGTCCCTCCTTTAGCATAACAAGCTAATAAAATCTCACATGATGTGGCATACAAGTAACCTTAAACATAATGGAATCAAGAATCTCAACAAAAAAATCATCATCTTAGCAAAACAAAATAAAACAATGAGATAACTGCATCATATACCTCCACTTTTAGGGATGATTGAAAAATGCAAAGCTTAGCTGCTGAAATGGACATCATTGCTGAATTCCTGGTGCAAAATCGTATCAAACGACTATAAACTTTCCCCCTTTCTGACACCGTCAAATTCTGGACCCTATGGAATCTTGAAGATTCCCCTAAAGATTCCTTCTTGAAGATGGACGAAAAATTTGCTACTTGGATGATGATTCTAAGTAAACCACTACACTCTGTTAGTGTCGGTCTTAAGCCCTCCATCAGTGATCAATTGCTCTTTGCATATGCATGGTTAGGTCTCTCATTAGTGTTAATTTTGCATCCCGCTAGGCATGCCATAACACTGAATGGAGGAAGCTAGTCATTTGTCCCTTCTCGGCTTTGCTGGATGAGGTCATACTACAATGAAATTGAGTCATACTTGTCGTTATTTTATCTTGAGGTTCCATGGTCTTAGGTCTAGGGTTTTGAGTTAAAATTATGTCAAGGTCACGAGTCAAGGTCAGTGAGTGCCCAGCAAGCCAGAGGGAGGTATGTACATGTGTTTCATTGTTACTTTCATCAGCTACAAATCATTTTATGCCTTGGATTTAAAAACTCTGTTTTTAAGTCCAAGGATCATGACAAATTTGTAAAAATAAAGAAATTCTCAGAAAGTTTGCTAAAGTGCCGGCAACAACCCTGGTTCCTTCTCCACAGTTCCTCAGATGGTCAAACTGCAAAAAGAACGAAGTCAAACGCATCAAAAGAGCTCATTTCAGGACAAAATGACTCCAAAACAGTGTGAAAAAGAATGTCAAAGTATAAACATTATAAAGTGGGTTTTTGAGTTTAATGTTTTTTTAAATGGAAGCATATATAAGGGTTAATTCCCTCTTCAAATATTCTCATTGTGCATTTGTCAAACAAGAATTTACAAGACAAAGGCTAAAGGAGACAATTTCGGGCAGCATCCAGCAATTTCAGTGCCTGGGAGTGCGCGCGGACATCTGGGAGAGGTGCGCGGTTACCTGGGCGGTGCGCGGCTCCGAGAGAGCCATTTTTCTGAAGAAATTTACAAGCGCGCGGTTACCTGGGAGGTGCGCGGACATCTGGGAGAGGCGCGTGGACATCTGGGCAGCGCGCGGATTTCTGGGCATAAAGAGCCATTTAATCATCAAAACCTCTTCCAAATTTGCCTATATTTGCCGAGGTATGTCTACCCACGTACTTTATGGTGGTGTGAGGATTCAAAAGGAGGATTACAATCACAATCTAATGCAAGAAATCCATGGAGAAATGATTGGTGTTTTGCTAGCTTAATGTTTTGGTGGTTTGTTTTGTTTTCAAGGCAGTTTTTCCTTATATCTCCCTCCTTTCATTTCCCATTGGTAATCACATGTGTTTATATGTCATTTTTATCGATCTCATGTGCAAATTAAACTTATAAACCCTACCTATAAATTCTACCCTTTCCCCATGCCATACGCTCAAGCCCTACACCATCACACGCTGCAAATTATGAATTCAAATTGCACAGCAAATCAACGAAAATAAATAAAAATAAAAAAAATGATGACAAGGCATGCACTCAAGAGTTGTAAAAAACAGTGAAAATGCCATTTGCATAGCCTCATAAAAAAAAATATAAAGAAAAATGTCATCTTGTTGTGTATATGTCAGAGGTTGCAAGCTAGTCAAAGTCGTGACAAAAATCCATTAAATGCACAGCTGCAAACCTATAAAAAGATCAGTTCTGTTGTGATTAGGGTTTTGCATTAACATGGTATTCTTCCCCATCCTTAAGAACCTGTTTTTCCCTATATTTTCCCCATATGAAAACCTAATTCAATTGCATTTCCCTTCATGAAAAATTCCTTATGCAAATTGAATGTCCATCCCAATGTCAAAGCAAACAGTGAGACTCTAATTCCCAATGACAGATGCAATATGAAACTACTCCGGTTTAAATAAATCGCGGTTACACAAACTAGTTGGAAGTGATTATTAAAAGGGTTTCATTGTCCCCCTAAACCTAATCTTTTCCCTAAATTCCCAAGTTACCAATTCCCTCTCCCTTCCTCTTGCCATCAAATACCCTAAACCCCTGTTTCCCAAAGCATCAAATGGCCAGTCCAAAGGTTATGAATAACAGAGTATACTCCTCAAAAGCATGCAAAATGAAATGAGCTGCCTGTTATTTGTGCATAAGTAATGCTGTACTATCATCCTATGCACATGATATCCTCCCCTTCATCATGAAGATTTCTATTGTTCTTTCCCGTGATTTCAAAGTTTCCCTAAATCAATATTAATTTGCAAATATGGAAAGATAGAATGACATATTCAGCATTATGTGATGTTTTCCTTCAGAATTCCCTGCTTATATATATTTTTCCCTTTCCTATATATAAAATCCCTCCCCTAACATATCCCTCATGATGTTTCCCCTTGAAAACAGCATACTTCACAGCATTTTGCAGGCAGGGCAGCGATCATTTGGACTGGTTTATTCCACCTTGCTCAATAACACCATGTCGACTTCTGAGACTAATGAGCAAGGTGATGACCGATCATCATCCACTGAGATTGAGACACAGCGGAGCCTCGTAGGGGAGCACAGAGGTGGGCCATAACACAAGAAGATAGAGCCCAACAATCATTGACTGACTTACAGGCTTGCCCCATTGGCAGTATCTTGTTTTCAGCACATGGCTTGTTATCAGTTTTGTGAAAGGCTCTCACACATTCAGCCTCACAGAGAGTTGGCTCGATTGTTTGTTCTACATCTCCATGATGGACAGGTCACCATTGCAGGGGTGAATTTTGTGTTTTCTCCAGAGGCTATCACAGAAGCTACCGGGATACCCAATGTGGGTGAGGTGTGGTTGAAGCGCAAGTGGCTAGACTTCGTATATTATGAGCCGTATGTCAGGGCTTCCTGTATACATAACTTGACCGGGACCTTTCCCATCAAGTTCCTCAGAGCAGAGTATATGGATATCATGCGACTTATTATGCACTACTTCACATGCGAGGGGAGATTCGCACGAGTATCATCTTATCATATACACATATTGATGCAC